>LOND01001801.1:52679-74884 GCA_014220965.1 Paragonimus kellicotti | reverse complement strand
ATTTTTGGCGCCTGTCGTGTGGTAGTCGACTGAAGTTAACAAGAGAGTTACTGAGTCTCCTCCTTAAACGATCGGGCAATCCGAGTATAATTCACAAGCCACTGTGGCTGAACGTTTGCGTATGATAATTCGGTCGTGCTTAATTTGGGCTAGTGGCGGGTTCAACACGGTTGCCGCATGAAAGCGTGGCCGTTGTACGAATCCTGGCAGTGGCAAAGATATGCGCAACTGATGAGTTCTGACACAAGCGAAACCCGGGTATAGAACTAGCCGAAAGGTCCGTGGGAATGTGACAGTGACAATCAATTGTGAGTGATCTGCAAATCACACCTTTGCGACTCGGTTACGCAATCATGTCAGTTTGCCTCATGATGACTGCTGAACTTCGATATGCACGAACTGAAAGGCTGTTCTGTGTACCTGATGAACTGTTGTGAAGTGCGTTCGATAAATACGCCGTTCAAAGACTGTTTGAAATCAGGGAACGTAAGAGGTGCCATTTATGGTCCGGGTCATCGGTGAATCACTATGGATAGTTTACAAAATAAGACCATTCATAGTACACATGTCCTGTCTATTTAACTCAGCACCAGTTACTCTGATATGGTCTCCCGGTTCAAGCCCGCTGCTCAGTCACAACGTAGTCGGGTCAATATTGTGCTCCGCTTGTCCAGTGAGGCGCTGGAGAAACGCTGGTTGGCTGCGGCCAAAGATAGTAAAATGATCGGACTGAACGGACATCGAAGCGTTGGTGGACTGCGTATCTCTCTGTACAATGCAATCACAATGGATGACGTGCATAGACTGATTGTTTTCATGACAAAATTTATGGAGGAATATAAACACTCAGACGAGTGTTAGTTCGGACCAATTTGATGTATTTCACTGTTACGATGAATACTTGCCAACAAATTTTGTTTTACTGCATCGTCAACAAAAGAATTTATTAATATCAATTCGGTTCAACATTTTTTTAAATAAAGCGTACTGCTCACACGAAACTGCCCATGTCAGAAATGTGCCTAACAGGACGGTGTTCATTGTGGAAAGGAGTGGTGGCTTGTTCGGTTATTATAGCTTAGCCTTCAGAAACTTAGTTAGATGTACGCGAAAAGTTTCCCAGTCATTAGCACAACACTGCTTAATTGCGGCCGCAGCTTTCATGGTCATGATTAGATCGCAAAGTTAAAACAACCACCACGCTACTAGAAGAACGAGCCCAAGAGTTAGTTAACGCCTAAGTCTAAAAATCCATAATCAACTTTGAGACCAGATTAGGTTTATTGTTTGTTTCTTCTGTTAGTAGAGGTAGTGTGAAAAGTTGTTCTGTAGAACAACTCTGGTGTGAAGAGACTATAAAAGCCATAAAAGTTGAATACTACTAACCATTTTTGTAGAAAGTAGAATTAACCGCACGGAGAATACAAGTGACGAGGATACGCTATTTCTCGACACTCTAATTATAGTATGTGTATGAAGGAAGTACGACCGCTTCTTCGAAGGAATTCAGATTTTGGACTGATGGTCCTGCAGACTCAGTTAGCGTACCACGAAAAATATTTGAGGCCTATTATCTTGCAAGGTATATAATGGTGCCAAGGTGAATAGTCTGGCGCTTGAGTTAACTGTTGTGTTGAAGTGAGTAGTAAATTTTTTGGATTTCTGTGTATTAACTTCTCACATAGGATGTGTTCCAACCGATTCACCGAAGTGATGAATCAATACATTAAAGCAGAACTGCAACATACATAAGGGCAGCACATATAGATTGTTGTTATATAGATACGTATGTATGTATATGTACATATGCACACGATAAACCTTGCTGCGTGCTGGAGGCACAGCTTGCTAAGACGAAACCAAGACGATTTAGTCTGGTGATTCCCAAGTATTGTTAGCTTATCACCTCTTCAGCTTCCCAGAAGCGACTTCAACGGAACCCCATTTTATTCACCGTACATTACGTGAACACAAGCGTCAGAATAGTGAGAGCTACATGTGTCAGGTAATGCATTATACATGTGTTCAAAGCTCAGTGCGATGGATGAGCATGTCGCAGCTTCAACGGCTTATTAAAATCAGGCCGGCTGTCATCTTGGAGAGGGTTTCTATCCATTTTCATGAAAAAGAGGGTTGCGTGTCCTCTGGAAAGCAACTAACTCAATCTGTTGGTGCACAATTTCCGCAGTAAAATGACTACAACTGTTGTATAAAATGCACCTTCGTTTGTGGGTAGTATAGTGCGTACATTCGGGAACTAAAGGGCAAGTCTCAACGCCAGGAAGACAAGGGACCAGAAGCGACTATTGGAACAGTGTGTACGCACCATGAGCGAAGTGTCGTCAGTGCGAACGATAATGTAGTGCTGTCCAACGTGTGTGGTTACACGTCAGCCATGCAAACAAGTGTACGCGTTCGTTGTCCTACGTTTTCACATAACCTGTACGGGATTTCATGCAATAAACAACTTCGCAGGCCAAGCGTCTTTTGCGGTCACAACAACTGGTGCCGTGACGAACGTGAGGATGAAGATACCCTGGCCGCAGCCGTTCGAAGATGGAGACGTCCGGACGTTCCTGGAGGACTTCGAGGACGTGGCCGAAGTGGTCGGAGTCAAGACCGACCGTGGGAAGCTGGCTGCCCTGCGGACGCTGGTGAAGGGCAGGGCGAAGGCGGTGCTGGACGCAGCGCGAAGAGGCCCTGCGAAGGTGGAGTGGGCCGCTGCGAAGGAGGCGCTGGTGGCTGCGTTTGACAGCCCGGCCGACCGCCAGGAGGCCATGCGGCGGTTCAAGGCGGCCAGGCTTGGACAAGGAGCGGATCCATCCGTGTTCGCTGCCACTCTGCAAGGTTTGCTGGACAGGGCTCTGCCAGGATTGGATCAAGAACCGCGACGGCAGTTGTTAACGGAGCAGTTTATTGAAGGTCTCCCGATGGCGGTTCGCGACCAAGTCCGTATTGCCCATGTCGCCCGGCGGATGGACCTCGATGAGCTTGCGAAGGTGACGCGGGAGTTGGGAGTAATGTCCGTGGCCTCAGTGGATGCGAACGACAATACGGACAAGAAGACACTGGAAGAAATGCAGAAGACAATGGAGCAGCTCGCAGCGGATGTGGCTGCCTTGAGAACAGCATCACGGAAGAACGATCGACTAGGAAGCTGCTTCATCTGTGGTGAAAAAGGACACTGGAAGAAGGATTGTCCAACCCGGCAGTTTTAGAAGTCTACAGATAGTGTTCCTTTTGTTGGGCGGGTCAACTAGTAATGGGAGCAATTGAGAGGGGGCCGTACATACAAGGGTTGAAGTTGACGGAGAGATAGAACAGTGCTTGGTCGATACAGGGGCGGCTATTTCGTTGATTGCTCGCGCAGAAAAGCAAAACGTAGAACCGACATCCATGATGATCAGGACAGTTGGAGGTCATAGTTTACTGGTTGACGGTGTGAAAGAATGTGGGGTGCGTATCGGCAGCCATATCGTAAAGCATAGTTTCGTTGTGTCCCCAGAAACCAGGCAAACGATCCTTGGAGCCGAGGAGTAATCGAATATGCCAGCAGAGTCCTGACCCCAACGGAGCAGAAATATTCGACCATTGAGAAGGAATGTTTGGCAATCGTCTGGGCACTGGACAAGTGGAGGCCGTACCTGTTGGGTCAACAGTTCCACGTGGAGACAGATCACAAACCTCTCGAGTGGATCAGGACTGCGAGGGACCCGAGAGGCAAATTAGCCCGATGGGCATTGCGTTTACAGGAATATGATTTCACGATCAATCATGTGCCTGGTTCGAACAATTGCGTCGCTGATTTTCTTTCTCGACCGCAGATAGACGACGAACTCCCAAAGTGACCTTTGGAGTCAACGGCTTAGTAATGGAGCAGGACCCACAAACACTAGTGCGTCTACAACGTCAGGACAAGGTCCTCCGGAAAGTGATTGAAGCTCTGGCAAGAGGCGTGAGGATCCCAACAAATACTAAGGATGAAGAGTTGAAAATAATCGCATCCCAATGGAGAAGAGTTGGCTTAAACAGTGCGGGCGTATTAACGTGGCAGCGTGGCGTTGGGCGCTCTTGCGTGGTAGTCATCCCGAGACAACTGAGGAGGAAACTGGTAGCAAACTGCCATGAAATGGCACACACCGGATGCACAAGGAACATACAATCTGCTGCAACAAAGAGCATATTGGCCGAAGATGAAAGAGGATGTGACAGCTTACGTGCTTGCATGCCAGCAGTGTCAGTTACTGAAAGGCGACAATCGGGGAGCCCAACAGCCCTTACAGCCAATACCAGTCTCCGAAATCGGTGAACTCTGGTCGATGGATCTTATGGGCCCTATTTCCACTGAGCGTTCGTTTTGGCCATGACGCAACATTTTACCCATTGAGTCGAAGCCGACTGTTGTTGCGGATTAAAAGCATCTACGGTGGGAGACATGGTGATGAAGCACATCGTAGCGAACCACGGTGTACCAAAGGCGATCTTGACGGATCAGGGACCATGCTTCGAAAGCGAGGAGTTTCGAACACGCATGCAACAACTGGGAATCAAGCGCATCCGAACGACACCATATCACCCGCAAACGAATGGGCTAACTGAACGTAACAACCGAACGGTCAAAGAATGGTTATCAGCCAAAGGAGGCGACTGGGAGTCGGCGTTGCCACTGGTGTTATTGGCCCACCGGGCGTCTGTCCAGGCGAGCACGAAGAAATCTCCATTTCAATTGATGTACGGGAGAACCCCTCGACTTCCGGTGGATCAGGACATTGGAATATGGCCAGAGTACAGTGATTCCACCAAAGAATTGGTTGCCGAAAGAGGAAGAGCCAAACGAAATCTGAAAGCGTCGCAGACACAGACAAAAGAGCAACCGGTAGTTCAGCGGCTCGGCAAAACCAGAATGTTTCATCCAGGAAAAAGGGTGAAATACTGAGATCATCAGAATACAAGCACGAACGACCCAGCCTCAGGAAAAATTCTGCCTAAATGGGGAGGTCCGTATTTGGTAATTTCCAACGGGGACCCAGTATACACGATCAAGAGGGACGGCGAGACGAAACGAGTGCATGCCAGTGAGTTAGCAAAGTGGTATGATGGGAGAGCCAGGAGATGAATGAGCCGGTAATCAGAGGGCAATCGTCAGCAGATACAGAAGAGCCAAAGAAGCTCAGAGGAGGGAGGAAGGTTGTATACTATGCAGCTCCGATCGTGAGTAGTATAGCGCGCACATTCGCGAAATAAATAGCAGATCTCAGAGGCAAGAAACGACTATTGGAACAGTGTGTAGACAAAAAGGGGGACGTCAAGGTAATGTTGTTAAATGTGTGAGGACAAAAGCCAGACAAGAAACTGAGTGCACGCGCTCGTCTTTGTAGGATTTAATATAAACTGTACGGGATTCCACAAAATAAGCAGACACAAAAACAAACCGTTTCAGAGGTCGTAAACCATAGTGAATATTCCCAAACTTGAAGTATGCACGCACGCGTACGAGACTACGGATATGTTGTAACTCTCGAGAAAAGGGAAAAACCTACTGTTAAGTACAATACTGCAGTGATCTAGAGTTAAACCGGTATGCCTGCTTTACAATGTGTAAACACTTCGAAGCATACTAGTTTAGATTGCACATATGATCTTAAGGATGTTTGTCTGCCGTGCGCATAATCGCGTTTGTTTATTTGCATCAATTACTTGCGTCAGTGGCTCCACACACTTCCGGTTTGCTCACGCCCACGACGGCTGGATGCTTAGTCTTCCTTGTTTAACTCGTGCATCGGTGTCATTTAGCTACTTAAGAACCTGCTTGTAATTTTCACATAATATACGTTCGGTCTCCTATTCGTCTGTTTTCAGTTTGCGTCTGGTTGGAGGTGCCTATAACTGGGCATTACAGAGTTAGTGCATGTACGCACCAAAAACGCACGTATACAACCGCAGATATTCAAAAATAAGAGCAGAAGTCTGCAATATTGTTGATGAGTCAAACGTGCGGACTTCAGATGACTATGATATACGTCCCGCGTAACTCTAACACATTTTATAGCAAATCAATTAACTGCACCAAGCTTTTCAAACCTCCATATAGTTTTAGCCTCACTCCAGCAACCTCGAGATGAGCAATATTTCCCCGAAGAAAATCAACTTTCGTACAGCCCAATGGAGCTTCTTCACGAATTTAGAACACTAGTGAGATCATTCCTGAGTGTGATAGTGGTCATACCTCTGACTGGTTCGATTATTCCTCATGAAAATCACGGTAATCAGCACCACAGTTCTGTCTATAAGCCACTGTACGTATGATAGTTGACCTGCATACGGCCCCAAGGCATTAGCATAATTCTCTCATACGTCTCACACAAACAGATGTGCCTTGTTTCACTTTGTGATACATCAAACCACAGACCACTGGTGGCTTGTGGACATCGCCTAACTACCGTCTCTTTAAATTATGTGACCTGTGGATACGTGGTGCTTTGATTCACCTCTCGCATTGCAGTGTGCACTTGTTGCCTGATACACCGTCAGACGTCTTCCGGCATTCCGCGTGGGGTAATTAATTACGTTCCCCCTATCAATTTCCCTACGCTATCAGGCACTGCTTTTCACTGGACAACTGCGAACAGCATTTTGAATCACTAAAAGCGGAGTTCAAAATTAATGTCGGCTGCATGTTAGACAGTAAGAAAGACTACTTTTATGTAAGAAACAATATACTACCTGTGGTAACAGAGATGTCATGATTTTGGTGCGCTCAGCAATTTATCCGTACTCTACTACTGGCTTTTTCGAAGCGGTAGTCACGTATGCGAGTCTTCTCATTAATGCCCATGTGCCGTCGATGCGTGGTCTACGTTGTCCTCCATCAAGCAAAATGATTTAAGGAAAACGATTTTGGCCGATCGTTGGTGTCTCTAGGAGGAACCACTGTGCAAGTGCGTTGTACTTAGCCTCAATATACTATGTGCCAATTCAACGACCATGAGGGAAGTACTTGATCAATAAAAAGGAAACTTCCCATACCCTCCTTAGAATAGGTGGCATTGTGAAATGAAACGTAGACGTACCCTAAACTTATGCATATCACTGGTAACCACCAAGCAGCGCACGTTACCAGCCGTGACACTAATGAAAAGCGAATTCAAAAGCCGCCATTAGAACCTCTCAGTCAACTTGCATAGCAATCTATATGGTGAGTTTCTTCACCATGCTGACCGTCTGAGCACTTATTTAAGGTTTCATCTGTAATTCAGTGTTTGTGGTCGAATAAGCTCTATTATTATTGACAACTGTATGTGTACATGAATAATAAGCAAGCTCAGATCATTTGTTGCGAAGCCAATGGTGCACCTTGCCAAACTGCGAACATCCGTCAGTCTCGAGACATCTTACCAGGTAACGCGCCCTTAAGCTTCATGGACCAATTGACGCGTTACGTCGGTCTGATCGATCCAAGCAAGTGAACGCACACACTCCAGGTTGCCAGGCTATTTAGCCACTTAATTAAGTTGACTAAACGGGCTCGCAACTAGGTATGACGTAGTTGATTCAAAGCAGAGTGCGTGGGTGAGCGAACGATGTGGCAAAAAGGAAACAAGCCTGTTTGATAGTCGATCAGTAATCGGCTAGGTCCCTCGACTCAAACAAGTTTGCAAACGGATTATGACTCCACTATGAGATTGTAGTCTCACCACGACGTTGTAAAACGAGAAGTATCCAAAACAAATCTGTTTAACTTTTCAAAGCAATCACATGTAATTTTCACTTACAAACAATATGAAGTCCATTGCAGACGTGTTAATACAATTTTCTGTTGTCAACTTATCAAGAATTAATGAACTGCTATGAAGGCAAGGCGGAATAGTTTCAGTTCATTAACCTATGTGTTGTGTTCGGGTCGTTTTTGGATCTGCCGATTACCCTTGACCTTTGGACGAAAGTTGCCGGCGAAGGATTGACCACTGATGTAATCTACCTTGACTTTGGCAAAGTTGACCACTCCATCCTGCTACGGAAACCCCACAATTAGTACCCCGATGACCGCTTACTCAATCGGCTTGAGGATTACCTAACTGAATATGGGTCGAATGTTGAGATGAATGGACAATTACCAGAGTAACGCCCTGCCAACAATCACGTTCCGCAAGAATCCATCTTAAGACCCATACTTTTCGTCCTCTTTGTTCAGCATCGTCAGTTCAACGGTGATGTTTTACGCCAACGACACAAAACTCCCACGAGTTGTACAGCGTCCGCAAGATGTGGAAACTTCAGAGTATGTTGAACTATCTTGGTCACACCAAGCCACTCTTATCCGTATACAAACGAGACCCGGGTGCTCCAGCTGCGAACAGTTATGCAGACGTAGCTATAGAGGACAAACGACATTGCACATTTTAGGGAGAATTTGTGGAACTATCCATCTTCACGATGTTTGTCTCCATAATCTGCCAACACATGGAACCGAACAGGTCTGTCGAATTTATCTTTAAAATATTTGACACATCCGAAGTTTCCGGGGACGGATCACTAAAAGAAGTTTGGGGCTCAGGATAATTCCCTAAACAGATAGAATAGCGGAATTAGGCCCATTCTGAATGAATTGCATGCACCACAGAGGAGACCTAGTTCTCACTTACAGAGTAGTCCAGACCTCAGGCTATCCGCTGGCAGACCTCATCCCACTAAACAAGACGGAACGCCTTAGGGTGCATTCGCCGTAATTGTTTTATAGAATGGGCAGGCTACTTTTCGGGAAGAACTGCCTAACAGTAAGAGTTTGTTTACACCAGAACATACTACCGAACGCTGCGGTCACTGATGAACTGGTTGAAAGTTTTAGATTTTAATCGAAATGCAACCTACATTATAAGTTAACTAGCCACGTTGCCAGCCCAGTACCTTGAGTCAATAAATGTGTATATCTGACGAAACGTGACTTCAATGAATTCTAGTGTTCGCAACTGTTATGAATGCACGCTAGTGGTTTCATTGGGATGTTTTCCTATTCACTTTTTATATCTTCAAGCCGTTCAGCACAGTTAATTCCCCGATCAACACAGAGGCAGGAAAGTACAACCAAACACTTTTCCCCTCCTGTAACAACCCATGAACTTGGTAATCATCCCGAAACAAAATCATGGGCTTGCAGAACAGGTTGTAACCAGATAAACGTTATTCTAAAGTACACTGAATAGTTGCAACCTCCATATGAATCAATGAATATTTTGCAGTATTGATCCTCGTCTCATCATGTGACAGCATCCTTACACTTCAAAGGAATGTGGCCTCAGGTTGTGTGAACCTCCAAATTAATGTTGTGTACACCTGGCTTGGAGGACAGTAAATGTTCGCAACCACCACCCTGCAAATGTCCAGTTAATCACACCGTTACATTTTTCGTCGGATTTCTTACAGGACTGGTTGCTACTGTATTCCTGTTTGTGGGAATTATTCTGATCACTGGTAGCCTGCGACAAAAAACGGAGAGGAACGATGCCCAATATGTGGAAAAAAAACCTGATCGTAAGTATAAGGAACAGTGCTCATTTGTGTCTTATAAGATACCTAGGTATAATGCGATTCTGTTTGAATTTTCTAGCAAAACAGTCTGTCGTGAGAACAGTTACTGATATCAAATACTCCACTAAAGTATTATGAAGTTTGATATTTGATCATTGCTCATGCGGTTTGTGACAGCAGTGACTTAGGCAGAAATACAAACTAATCGGTTTAGTGTTTATACTTACAAGTCAGCGAAAACGAAAAGTTCTAAGTTCTGCAGATATTGCACACATCAACCATAGCTTAAAGAATGACCAATCGAAGTCAGTGGAAAGTATCATTCAGTGAGTATAAACAATACTAATAATGATACCTTCTTGTACTCGCCTGTAATCTGGTTGATTGCTTGCAAATATTGACATACTGATGTCAAGTGCCGGACATTATTCAAAATCTAGGTCCATTCATTCCTTTTCTTTTACTTTTTAGATATTTTTTCGAATAATGTTTTGATTATGTAGCAATAAGCATCCGTGTAAACCACTGCCATATTGATGCTAATGAGGAGTTGACCATTTCAAACCAGAAAACTCATTTTGTGGTAAAAGGACATTTAATTTGTCTTCCCTACCTCTTTCTGAGCTGATTAAAGTGCACTTCGTAAAAGGACAATCATTATACAAGAAAAAGAAATAGACGAGAGATTCTCCAGAAAGAGGTTATCAGAGAAGAAAATGAAGATAACACAGTCCTGTATCATTTCTAGTTTCTCCTTGATAAAGACGCTTACTTAGCTTGGCAGACGATGCCTGCCATAGCCTAACTTGAAATTGTTCGTTGACTAACAATTCTCAAGGAATCATAGCTAAGGTTTGACGCAAACACTGTTTAACTTTTAGTTACTAGTCTCACTGTACGCTCATAGATCTAAGTTTCGTGCTCGAAGCATCATCAGTTGCACTGTTGCAAGACTGTTGGTTCACTTACCGGAATTTTATGAGCTACCTTGAGATTTTAAACCAGGTCACTCTCGTGGATACGTGACAGCCTGTGTAAATTAACAAACGTTTCGGGTCACTTCATAGCAAGTCCTGATGATGCTGTTATGCTTTTTGCACTTAACTCACCGCACGATATAAATATTCGATCGAACAGTAGCAGATTCCGAACCCGATCGGGAGCAGCAAGAAACAGAGTACTTGTTGACCATGCAAGCAAGTGGCTACCATTGAACTGGTAGAAAACCGGTTCTATCTAGTTAGCTCTCATAGGCAAAACACACGCGGGATAATTCAACTCACTGTCTACGAGCACGTGTCAGAATGGTAGTACAGACATTTGTACACAAGACTACCGGTTGCTTCGCTGGCGGTTATCGGGAACAACTATTTGTAAAAGCCTTTCTCAGTTCCATTCACGATTGTCATAGATGCTAGCTAGTTTGTAGGTCAATCCCAAGTGACCGGGCTTCAGCCCATATGAAATGAAAATACGACGGCTTAGGAAAGAAAATATTTGTTTATTTTGCTAGCCCTAACTCCACAACTGTCTTGACTGAGTAAATCAAGGCTGTTTACAATGTACCGGAAAGCCGCCTATGAACAATCCACCGTCAGCTTCCTTATGCCGTGTGCGAAAAACACCAAAAACTATTATATTGATCCCTTTTTTCATCACAGCTCAAATCACTTTACAAACGCTGGGACTATGGGTTCTCGGGCATCTTGCAATCACGGCCGGTTTGGTCGGACTCCAGGAGATGGTGAGACGCCGTAAGAGCAAATAACCACATGGATCGAGACAAAATGAATGAAACTGGATGATTAACTGTCCTGACTAAAAATGTCTGCAGCCAACCGTACCGAGACTATTGATAGTCAGTTGTATGAACACACGTGATGATCGAGAACGTTTGTTTTACCTTAAATATATTACTTTTACCTCATCGTCAAATGATCCTGAAGCATTGTAAATCGTGTAAAGTTAACGGGCACTCAGAAACAATCCTAAATGATCAACCTACTTAGTCAATTGCAGTAAATCAGCTACACTCAGTAGTGGCGCATCTTAGTCTCAAATTTTGTCGGCTGTACCATGACTTAATTTTACAGCTTCTGCTTCCACTGATCGATTTGTGAAGCATGTCTGCAACCAAATGGGCAGAGCTCGAAATCCAACTAACTTGGGGATAACCCGCACTAATGCGTCGACGATGACACCTGAACAGGTGTGATATCAAGAAAGAAAATAACTATGACTGGCTGGTGAGATATGAGCGAATGAATTATCTGAGCGTTAGAATTCAGAGTTAAAGTCGGACAAGAGAAGTCTGGGGAGATGGATTGATAAGTAAGAACATTCTCTCGAGAGGCAGCGCCCAACGACCGTCAAAAATCCTTAAAGTCAGTTCTCCATGGGTGCAATTCTGCATTAGATCTCAGTCTCTCTACAACTGTAAGACCTCCGATTTCCTAAACCTACTTCATCAGAACACAAAGAATACGTGTCGGGATGTCGTAGATTTTCGTTAACTAGCATTATAGGAAAATTTTGGAGATCAACATTCCTTCCGATTGAACTTGCCCCGCTCTCTCTCGTGACCTCATGCAACTAAGCCCTTCTTATGGCTATTCTAACAATCCGCGTCTAAAAGTGTTGCATAACAGGCAGTTTCGTTGTGAGTAGTATACTACTCACAAGCGACATTCGGGAACAAAGGGCAAGCCCCAACGCCAGGAAGACGACGGACCAGAAGTGAATATTGGAATAGTGTGCACGCGCTATGGGAGAAGTGCCACCAGGGCGAATGACAACGTACTGCCACCCAATGTATGTGAACGCATATCAGCCGTGCAAATGAGTGTACACGTTTGTGGTCCCATGTTTAACATGACCTGTACGGGAGTTCGTGCAATAAACGAATTTGCTGGTCAAGCGTCTTTGCGGTCACAACAAAAGTACCAATTCTCCAGCCCGCCTCGCTCAGTCATTGAATCTCACTCACCTGCCCACACACCCATTGTTCTCTGTCAATCGCACCCTCCCCACCCCTGTGAATACGGCCTTCTTACGGGTCGCCGTGAAACTGTCAACAACTAGTCGGTCTGCCCGAAGACCGGCTATTTAGACACATACGATCGACCCAATCGCATTTCGTCGGTTTGTCCTTGTCTGTCGGTCACCTGTGCTTGTATTTGTTGTGCCTTTGGACCCTTGACGGCCTATTGCGGCCAATCATTGTACCTTATCCCGCGAACGCAGTCAAACTGAGGTTTTTTCGTACTTGATCATATTGTTTATATGACAGTTGGTTGAGTGGGTAACTACATCCAAATGTGACATTTCTGAGCTTCCGGCGTAGCTCACTTGTTACATTTGCCGTGTTTGGCATTTTGTTTCTGTCGCTGGATGGAATCCAGTCGAAGTTCGGATTTTACGCAGTTGGGTCTCTCCTAAATTATCAAATATGCCAAACTACTCATCAGTAATGCATGTTTATGTTAGTAGTACCGCGTTTCCGACGGCTTGATTTGATTCTGATATTTGGCGGCGTTGGTTATACGCAGGTCGCTGAACGTTCGTCGGAAGAATGTACAACCATCATCTACGCACTTAAAACATAGATTTGATAAACAAGAAAATCGGGGACAAACAGTGACCAGACAAGCATCCAATCATGGAAATTACTGTGATCAAGTTTAGGTAACCCAATGGGTTGCCCCATTTACGCTTGTAAAAACAACGATAGTTGATAGTTTGGACAGACATTGTTTTGTGGGATACTAGTAACTTCAATTTCACATTCCGTAACAGTATATTGAAAGAGCCGGGTGAATCAGTTTGGAAGCGTTTTCAAGGGAGATTTAGCAACGGATGACATAATACATGAAGCGTCATATCAGTCGAATTGAGACTGATGTATCTTCAATTCCTTTTAACAATTTCCGGATATATTCGGCCACGCATTGAGACATTTGCCGATTCGTTTTGTCAATGCAAACTCTCATTGTAATTGTGAGCGTGCCTATACACAAAGCGGAAGACAGAACAGGCAGACGAACTGCTTTCAGGATCACTGAGAACTGGTCTTCTGGTGTTTTGAACAAGGCGCAACTGCACAGCGCATACGCATCAGCTACGGTGGACTTTAATTTGTGTTTGCGGTTGTTTATCAAGATGATCTTTCCAACGGCAGTGAACCGGTTGAGTCGGCTTGTTTCTGTTGTTTACCAAGTTGTGAGCGTCAGTGAATTTTTAAGGATAGCCATCTGTTGAAGATCTTTTTGTTGTCCCTTGTTCCACCAACAACATACCAGAGGTGCAAATATGCCTGGATCTTAGGAACAGGGTTACGTCCTAACCTCGTTTGTAGACAATCAGGGTAAACCTGAGGAACTGAAGATAATGAAAACCAACAAGTTACCTTGCACTGGATTGAACGTCCCAATGTATCACCCGTACGTTTAGTAAAAAGTACATACAAACATTTTAACGGCACTGCGGGATCCTGCTTTAAGGAATAGGTGTGATCTCTGTCAGGTGTTGTCAAAAAAAAGATCTAATCAGCGCTGTCTATAGCCAGATGGCCAATAAAGCCAGAAAAATTGAGAGAGGACCAATAGGTTGGTACACAATCAAGGGAAATTTGTAAGGCATTCTGATTAGTCCGTAGTCTGTATCGAAAGTGGATAGCTGACCCATCCACCTCCGAAAAAAGGACCATTGAAATATACTTCTACGTTGGCCAATGCGTTCATAAGATATGAACATGAAATCATTCAACCCAGATTGCTACTCACCTTGAAAAGTCTAAAATTGTCCAACTAAACACATTTGTTGACCGACTGTTTTAAGGCACAGCGCCAAGAACTATTGATATGATCTCAACAATTTGTGAAAGCATGAGATACCGGACATAGACAAGAATATCAAATTTTTGCACAATGATTATCTTGTTTTAACTTGTACTTCCATCGGGTGTATGAAACGTAGAAAACAAAGGACAAATCGGTCGTGATAAAATGAACAGATCGAAGCATACGAAGGATGTCAGTTACTGTCATTTCAGTTAGCTTGATCAAAAACGCCGCGGTCAACGTTGTACGAATGTGGTAACCTTGATTAGGTGTAGCTGAAGGTTGTGGGGTGCAGTGCGTGCGTTTCCTGCAGTGAAAAGTAGACTTAAGAAACGTAGACTACTATTGTTGGATATCACCAGCGAGAATGCAAGTAGCTGGACAGGTCGAAAAAATGCCAACAACGCTTGGAAGCTCGTCTGGTAGTCTATCGATTACTGAATATGAACGAGTTAACATCGCCAAATGTCCATACCAGGTATCAATCTGAAACATATTTCTCATACACTTGCACAAACAGTTTTAAAAATGGTCAACAATTGGTTCTCCCCTAGTTATGTTACAAGAAGACTGTGTGAGTTTAACATTTCGTCTTGTTGCACGCTCTTAACTCGCTTTTTAAGTACAACGGGATTTCCGACAATCAGACCAAATGTTCGCTTGTCAGACCCAATCGATCAACCCTAAATCAGGTAAATGTCGCCAACTTCTTTGGTATTCACAAATGAGATGGCTATTGCTTGAACTTAATGTTACCGAGGGCCATTACAATCGGGTTAGTGTTAAGTAATAACAGATAGGCCAGTACGATGATCTATTGACTACATGTGCTGGTCGTTTGTTGAAGTCAGATTTTTCCGCTCTTTATTGTGGCTGTCCGCTGCTGCTTCAGTGTTTTGACAAGTCTTCAGTCACACACCCGTGTAAGTTTCTGTTTGGTCTGCCTGTGTAAATGTCACCTCAACCTTATGTGAACTGACGGGCAAGAGAAACATGAGCTGACCAGAAGGATGTGAAGGAATATTCCGCAGCATGTATCTCTCGAGCGCATTTCATTACGCCTGCATTCCGTAACATGTTGAAATGGAAAAAAACAACAACATACACGTGCAAATAAGCACCATTACATAAGCTATCAAAACGACTTGATACGGATCAATAAGTAGTTTAAACGCAAAGAGGTCAGTTCTACGAGGTATGGGTCAGTAACTTTATAAATTAGATAAGCTCAAGATTTTGGTAACGTTAGAAAGATTAGGATAATACCAGACTGTTGAAAAATCATCACGTTCTACGCAGTATAACTGAGCATTACCACCTATAGGTTAACACATTCGGAGAAAACACCACAGCTGTTCACTACCGAACTTCACATTAACTTTTCGTGTGTACCAGGTGACGTGTATAGACAAAATGGGGCAAACCTTATGTCATCGGATTAGGGAACACGTCCCAGTTTGGGACCGTGCGAAGTTAATTGACACTGCAACGTTCCAGCACGGTCACAATATCACTACACTTAACATCGAACCGGTCACCTCGGTCGCTCGACACTGGCTGTCATGTTAACCTCAAGTGAACCTGAAGCAATTCTATGCAGTACGTCCTACAACCAATGATCAAGTGCTTCGCCGTTCACAGAAGGATGAGCTGCAAGGTGATATATATATATATATATATATATATATATATATATATATATATAGAGAGAGAGAGAGAGAGAGAGAGAGTCTGAGAGGTACTTGTGACTACAAAAGCGTACAGAGTTGAGGATTGATATATCTAATTGGATTAGTGCACAATCGTGGTAACGGTATACAATAGACAACTATCATGGAAGACTCGCGTACAGTATATTATGACGGCCGTGGTGATAAAAGTAGTGTGATAGCAATTGTTATGACTCTCGTGATCAGCGAAAACTAGAAATGGCTAGCACACAAATACATGCGATACAGTAATCCCAGATCTGTAATGCGGAACATAATACCCGAAACCCCAGAACACAGAGAACCCTGACCTTCAGTTGAGAACGTGTTTACGCTCAAACTGAGGGTAACATTACAGATCAGCGTCTGCGTATATTGTATCATACAAACCTGACGTTTTTACTTGATTACGCGTTAAACTCGTGAGCTAACTTTGGGCACCATGTAGACACTGAAGAACAGCATTTTTCTGAAGTAGGGGTTCCAGCGATAGCCCTATAAAAGAAGTTCTGTAACGGGATCTACGATCTATGAGCGCGAAAGTTGACTATAACAGATAATAGAACAACGGTTAACGACACGGCGGATAACGGAACGACGGATAACGGCAATGAACAACGGACGACGGAGTACACACGATTAACTCGGAACTTCCCAGCCAACCCAACCACCCAAGGCTAACGCATGAAGACAGGAAGAAGACTGGCCTTCAAACAGAGCTTCATTATGTCGCTCAGTCCGAAGACAACATGGTCACAAACTCGTTCATATTTATAGGGTTTGCGACCAATAAGAAAGCAAGGTCGAAAAATGGACCAGACAAAAGTCCAGACAATACAGTAAGGTCCCAATCAGATGACCGTGTAGGCGGGATGCCAAAGGCGGAGAGGTACATGTCATTTAAAACAGTCGTGTTACGTCTTTCAGAAGGCAAATAAAACGATCTTCTCGAGGAATGGGACAATTCCGCGACAGGGAAAAAACCGGAACAGGTATAAGTCAGAGGCCTGGCAAGCTAATCACACGACTTTCACAAACGAAAACCAAAACACGACAGCACGCTATGTTACACGGTTTAAATTCAACCCGTGCGCTTTTGCTAATTTCGACTGTGTCTTGCAATATACAGGCTTTGATTAATCTTCAAGAACATCATCAAAATTGATTCAATAGAAGTAGAATGAGCTAATCAGAAGAGGGAGGGGAAACACGAGCCCAAGTCAAGTTTTCGCATGTCATGGCGCGGAAAGCTGACATTTAAAACTTTAAAAAAAAAACAGTTTTTGAATAAATCTCGAAAAATGAATCATTTCTGGGAGAAACAGACATTCCACAACGCACCCCGAGCTAGATTGAACCTATTCGTAGCACCTGACCCAAGGATTCAGCTGCAAAAGGCGAGGTGGGCGTCTGGTGAGGCCAATCCATCGTCTAGGCAGGAAGTTGGGGGTGATCTCACTACCAGACGACGATACTGCTAGGAGTGAACGCATCCGGAATGGTGAGCGTGTCTGACAAGGTATACAATGCAAGCAATTGCTGGTTGTCTGTGGTTTCTGCATTCGAGTGTGATGTAATTTGATAACGGTTTATGTACACGTCGATTGTCTATAACGGATAACAGAACAAGGGTAACGGCAAGACGGATAACTGAACAATGGATAACGAACAATGAATAACAGAAGACAGGAGTACGCACGATTAACTCGGAACTTCCTAGTCAACACAAACCATCCAAGGCTAAAGCACAAAGACGGAAAGAAGACTGGCCATCAACGGAGATTGAGTATATCGATCCGTCCGAATATAATATAGACAAACCCGTTGGTATTTACAGGGTTTGTGACCAATAAGAAAGCAAATTCGAAAGTAGACCAATCAGAAGTAAAGACAATACAACGAGGCACCAATCAGGAAGCGAGAGTGCAGACGGGTGGCCAAACATGGAATCGTCAAGTCGAGAACCTAAGCGAGAACCAAAGAATGAAATATCCGAGGGGAATTTCAGATAATTAGGGCAATAAAGTTTTGGGCTCTGTCGAAGTGAAACAAAGTGCTTCCCGGGGAATTTGAAGAAGGCCAACAGTAGCACGTAAGATGTCTTGCGCAGTGACATTTCGTTCGCATCTCATCGGTTACTTTTGCGAAATTAACATGCACATTATATAGTGTTGGAGAAAACAGCAAGGCAAAATCTAGCCATGTTTGAGACGGTCAGTCAGGTAATCAAAGAGGAAACGGTAAGATACCGCTGAAGCGTGCTCATTGACAGTTGGAACACGGGTAGTTTATTCCACGTAGACCAGTCGAGCGGCGTTTTATGTGTAAGTGTTGCATCTAGACAGCGTTTTATCAGGACTGAAACGTTGTCATCTTTGAAAAGGAGTTATATAGACAGACTTGTGAGGAACAGTGATGGACGTAACCCGTGTAGATTATGGAGTGGAAGACTTTTGAATAACCTTCGTGGAATAACCATTTTCTCCCAGGCTCGGGCAGTAACATCAGTTCATTTTCTAACTGATCTTCTGTCACAATACGTCGAACTCTGTGAAACAAAGTCCTAACGAGGCCACGTTTTGTGTAATTGGTGCGAAGCTCTTAAAATGCAGATATTGTCCTGTCCACGTGGACTTGTGATAAACACGTCTGGAAAGTGATCCATCCTCGCGTCTTTTCAGCAAAACGTCTAGAAATGATATGCCTTTGTTTTGTTAAAGTTCAAGGGTATAAGGTAGTTTGCTATGCAAACTAGTTGACAGCTGGTGAAAAGCTGTTACTTGCCAATGGATCGTCGAATGCAGCAAAAATATCGTCTACGTATCGTTTATAAAGCAACGTGTTCCGAATTTCAGTGGACACTGAGTGTTCTAAATGACCCATGAATATGTCAGCTAACACAGGTCCTAGTGGACTCCCCATTGCAACTCCATCTATTTGTCTATAGAAAGTGCCGTTGAACACGAATTGAATATCGGATGTACATATTTTCAGTAAGATCGAAAGTTAATTGATGGTAATGTCAAGCATCAAATTACGATCAGTAGCGTAATTACAAACAATATTGATAACTTCGTCAAGCGGAACGTTTGTGAATAATGACTGAACATCAAAAGAAGTCATTACCTGATGTTGGAGATCAGTTCTACGAATTCAAAAGTGTCCTTTAGGCTGTGCACGGCCAATTTGGATCTCACGGGTTCAATCAGACCGACCAGCCACTGGGCAAGTTGATGGTATGGGGAGCCAGTCATGGATAATATTGGCCGTAGAGGCACTCCAGGATTTGCGCGATTTAGAAAGTCCATACATTCTTGGCGTCACACTGCCTTTGGGTGACAGTTTTTTGAGATTAGTTTGGTCAATCAATCCTTTCTGATGTAGGTTTTTAAGCGCTCGGCTGGTCTGGCATTCAACATTTTGCACAGCATCGGTTTGTGCAAGGTTGAGGCAATCTATCGGATTGCCTTAATCATGATTACATAACCCTTGACGGCCTATTGCGGTCAATCATTGTACCTTATACCGCGAACGCAGTCAAACTGAGGTTTGTTTTCGTACTTGATCATATTGTTTATATGACAGTTGGTTGAGTGGGTAACTACATCCAAATGTGACATTTCTGAGCTTCCGGCGTAGCTCACTTGGTACATTTGCCGTGTTTGGGCATGTTGTTTCTGTCGCTGGTTCGAATCCAGCCGAAGTCCAGATTTTTCGCAATTGGGTCTCTTCTAAATTATCAAATCTGCCAAACTACTTATCAGTAATGCATGTTTATGTTAGTAGTACCACGTTTCCAGACGACTTGATTTGGTTTCTGATATTTGGCGTCGTTGGTTATACGTGCGTCGCTCAACGTTCGTCGGAAGAACGTACAACCATCATCTACGCACTTAAAACATAGATTTGATAAACAAGAAAATCGGGGACAAACAGTGACCAGACAAGCATCCAATCATGGAAATTACTGTGATCAAGTTTAGGTAACCCAATGGGTTGCCCCATTTACGCTTGTAAAAACAACGATAGTTGATAGTTTTGGACAGACATTGTTTTGTGGGATACTAGTAACTTCAATTTCACATTCCGTAACAGTATATTGAAAGAGCCGGGTGAATCAGTTTGGAAGCGTTTTCAAGGGAGATTTAGCAACGGATGACATAATACATGAAGCGTCATATCAGTCGAATTGAGACTGATGTATCTTCAATTCCTTTTAACAATTTCCGGATATATTCGGCCACGCATTGAGACATTTGCCGATTCGTTTTGTCAATGCAAATCTCACTGTAATTGCGAGCGTGCCTATACACAAAGCGGAAGACAGAACAGGCAGACGAACTGCTTTCAGGATCACTGAGAACTGGTCTTCTGGTGTTTTGAACAAGGCGCAACTGCACAGCGCATACGCATCAGCTACGGTGGACTTTAATTTGTGTTTGCGGTTGTTTATCAAATGATCTTTCCAACGGCAGTGAACCGGTTGAGTCGGCTTGTTTCTGTTGTTTACCAAGTTGTGAGCGTCAGTGAATTTTTAAGGATAGCCATCTGTTGAAGATCTTTTTGTTGTCCCTTGTTCCACCAACAACATACCAGAGGTGCAAATATGCCTGGATCTTAGGAACAGGGTTACGTCCTAACCTCGTTTGTAGACAATCAGGGTAAACCTGAGGAACTGAAGATAATGAAAACCAACAAGTTACCTTGCACTGGATTGAACGTCCCTAATGTATCACCCGTACGTTTAGTAAAAAGTACATACAAACATTTTAACGGCACTTGCGGGATCCTGCTTTAAGGAATAGGTGTGATCTCTGTCAGGTGTTGTCAAAAAAAAGATCTAATCAGCGCTGTCTATAGCCAGATGGCCAATAAAGCCAGAAAAATTGAGAGAGGACCAATAGGTTGGTACACAATCAAGGGAAATTTGTAAGGCATTCTGATTAGTCCGTAGTCTGTATCGAAAGTGGAATAGCTGACCCATCCACCTCCGAAAAAAGGACCATTGAAATATACTTCTACGTTGGCCAATGCGTTCATAAGATATGAACATGAAATCATTCAACCCAGATTGCTACTCACCTTACAAAGTCTAAAATTGTCCAACTAAACACATTTGTTGACCGACTGTTTTAAGGCACAGCGCCAAGAACTATTGATATGATCTCAACAATTTGTGAAAGCATGAGATACCGGACATAGACAAGAATATCAAATTTTTGCACAATGATTATCTTGTTTTAACTTGTACTTCCATCGGGTGGATGAAACCTAGAAAACAAAGTACAAATCGGTCGTGATAAAATGAACAGATCGAAACATACGAAGGATTTCAGTTACTGTCATTTCAGTTAGTTTGATCAAAAACGCCGCGGTCAACGTTGTACGAATGTGGTAACCTTGATTAGGTGTAGCTGAAGGTTGTGGGGTACAGTGCGTGCGTTTCCTGCAATGAAAAATAGATTTAAGAAACGTAGACTATACTATTGTTGGCATCACCAGCGAGAATGCAAGTAGCTGGACAGGTCGAAAAAATGCCAACAACGCTTGAAGCTAGTCTGGTAGTCTATCGATTACTGAATATGAACGAGTTAACATCGCCAAATGTCCATACCAGGTATCAATCTGAAACATATTTCTCATACACTTGCACAAACAGTTTTAAAAATGGTCAACAATTGGTTCTCCCCTAGTTATGTTACAAGACTGTGTGAGTTTAACATTTCGTCTTGTTGCACGCTCTTAACTCGCTTTTTAAGTACAACGGGATTTCCGACAATCAGACCAACATGTTCGCTTGTCAGACCCAATCGATCAACCCTAAATCAGGTAAATTATCGGATTGCCATGGTCGTGATTACATAATAATTGGTGTGCTTGTAGATGTGTCTAGTCCCTGTTTGCTCTTATCTGTATGATGTATATAACCGACACGTTTTACGTTTGCGACCGAGAGGACTAGGAAATGTTAACAATATTGCAGTATGTCTCCTTTCTGTTATGATGAACAAAAGATTCGTTTGACAGTCACTAACAATACTCGCCTCGTCGCTTACTCGCTGGTATCATTCGACACGAGCGATCGAACGCAGATATCGATGATAAAATGCTTGAAGACGGTTCACGTCTTCTA
>LOND01001801.1:33011-49207 GCA_014220965.1 Paragonimus kellicotti | reverse complement strand
CATTTCGTCTTGTTGCACGCTCTTAACTCGCTTTTTAAGTACAACGGGATTTCCGACAATCAGACCAACAATCAGACCCAATCGATCAACCCTAAATCAGGTAAATTTCGCCAACTTCTTTTGGTATTCACAAATGAGATGGCTATTGCTTGAACTTAATGTTACCGAGGGCCATTACAATCGGGTTAGTGTTAAGTAATAACAGATAGGCCAGTACGATGATCTATTGACTACATGTGCTGGTCGTTTGTTGAAGTCAGATTTTTCCGCTCTTTATTGTGGCTGTCCGCTGCTGCTTCAGTGTTTTGACAAGTCTTCAGTCACACACCCGTGTAAGTTTCTGTTTGGTCTGCCTGTGTAAATGTCACCTCAACCTTATGTGGACTGACGGGCAAGAGAAACATGAGCTGACCAGAAGGATGTGAAGGAATATTCCCAGCATGTATCTCTCGAGCGCATTTCATTACGCCTGCATTCCGTAACATGTTGAAATGAAAAAAAAAACCAAACAACATACACGTGCAAATAAGCACCATTACATAAGCTATCAAAACGACTTGATACGGATCAATAAGTAGTTTAAACGCAAAGAGGTCAGTTCTGCGAGGTACGGGTCAGTAACTTTATAAATTAGATAAGCTCAAGATTTTGGTAACGTTAGAAAGATTAGGATAATACCAGACTGTTGAAAAATCATCACGTTCTACGCAGTATAACTGAGCATTACCACCTATAGGTTAACACATTCGGGAGAAAACACCACAGCTGTTCATGTCTCCTTTCTGTTCTGATGAACAAAAGATTCGTTTGACAGTCAGTAACAATACTCGCTTCGTTGCTTACTCGCTGGTGCCACCCGATACGAGCGATCGAACGCAGATATCGGATGATCAAATACCTTGAAGACGGTTCACGTCTTCTACCCTGAGCGGGCAAGTTTTGATTCATCGATCCACTGAATCGAAAGCATCCTTACAGTCGAATAATACGGCAATTGTTGACCGGCGACATGCACGATGCTGTTCTACAATTTGAAGGACAATAAAAATGTCATAAATACATTTTCATCCAGAACAAAACCCTGTCCATACTCTTCTAGTGTCTGCCTTCCGAGCTACAGTGAGTCGGAGAAGTATAACGGAGGCCAGAATCCTAGTGGTGACTAGTTTTTGCAAGATCCCCGAACTTTCTTAAATACTGGAACTATTATCGAGTGACCCCAGCACGGAGGGATGGTCTCCGTCGTCCACACAAGTTGAAACAACTGAGTCAATGCCTCTACTAACGCCTCTCCACCTTCTTTGAAAAGTGCCGGCACGAGATCATCTGGGCCAGCAGCCCTATTACGATTGAGAGCCGAAAGGCAATTGCGAACCTCAGTCTCAGTGGGTGGTTCCAAATCTACCGACCAGGGTGCTACATCACAAGTTTGTGGCGGCAACACAATAGAAGCAGGAGGCCAACTAAATTGACCTCAAAGTGTTCCGCCCAACGCTCTAACCTTCTGGACTTATTATGGATGAGTGTACCATCTGCTCGCTGACAGACGATCGATTTGGATCAGTAGAACGGATAAGCTTGAATAGTCTGCCAGTGTTCTCTGAAGCAAAAGCGGTTTCCATTTCCTTAACTTTCTCCATTAGCCAAGCCTCACGACCAGCGATCAGGCTATGCTTCAGGCTCATACCGATATTCTCCCCAAACCTTTATATGGATGGCCAGGAGGAATGTCCCATCTGACATCTAACAACTCCAAGAAGTTCTCTGAAATCCATGAACCACCGTGCCGCATGCTACGGTACCTGCCAGGTAAATGATCTATGCGATTTAGGTCCAACAGTCATCAGGATCTTCGGGATAATAATTACTGTTTGCATTTCAGATTAGTCTGATACTGATGCTTTGCCGACAGCCTTGCCAGTTACTCAACAACCAGCCGTTGTTGTCGGTGGGGTCGTTGCCCAGCAAAAGTAAGAACAAAACGGCAACGTACCAACGCATGATCTGAATCCAAGTATGTGGCCAAATAAGAACAACTATAACTAACAGTTATGAGGTCAATCGGAGACCAAGTATAATTTGGAGATGCGAGACAGCTAGTACCACAGTGTTGTGCATGCTGTCCAAAAATGGTCTATGCTCAGCGCACAGTTCCAACAGCCGCCCGTCATTATCCGAGCATTGTGATGCTATCCCAAACCTGCCACCTAAACGAGACTCGGCTTCACCAAGGCGGCCGACCTGGGCATTCATATCTCCGGCCAGAACGACTATATCAGAGCCACGTGTCGACCGAAGGAGAGTGGCCAGATCCGAGTAAAATGCGTCCTTGACACCGACGTCACACTAAGTTGCAGCGTAAACAGTCAGAATAAAAAGATTTCTCACGATTCAGTTTGAAAACTTGGCTCTAACAGAACCTGCCAAGCGGACGGACACAGTGTCTACTGTTAACAAGAATCCAATCTACTAATGCGGCTGCGGCCGTCGTGCTGAGGACTATACCTACTCCAGCTTGGCCGGTAGCGGCGGCCATGGAGTCACTCGAATGTGTATAACTATCGCCAGGCAAACAGTGGGGGTGCTGCCGGATCCAGACATTGATTACAGTCCTGGATTCTAGTCTCCGAAATGCAACAGACATCGACATTCAACGAGTCTAACGTTCGTGCGAGAGCGGCCTGTTGACCTATCTATTTTAGAGTGCGAACGTTGAAGGCACCTACATTAATTCGCATTCTAGGTCTAAGCAAGGGACCGAGGAAGCCTCAGACTGACGGTAAGAGATGGGACTAACGGACACAGCGTCACTATGAAAATCCATATCTGTTGTTGTGATCTGTAGAATGATTATCAGAAATGAGGTCGGGAGGGGTCTGAGAGCTAAATTTGATAGGACAGTGGGGGAGGGGTCAGCAGTAGCATGTTTTCGCCTATCCACCCTGCTGTATGCAGCAGATAGGGCGACCCGGTTTATACTGCGAGACGGCCGATGCAGTATGAAATTACTGGTGTTACGAGTATTCACGGTATTTACTCTTAAAATATTGAAATGTGGACACAGACTTCAAAAGGGCAATTAGCAGCAGCAAGGTTGTAACAGTTACCAAGAGATTAAGACAAACAAGTTATCTAGGTTTACATGGGAACAAGCAAAATAGAACGATACTTTATGGTCCGAATCGGTATTAACAAGCATACGCTAGGCAAGTAGTTAGCTAGGGCTGCCAATTAACAGTTCACGAAAATGACGTCGTCTTGCGTTTGATAGTGACTGAGGATCTGATGGATCGCAAAATAAACGGTAGCGGTATTTGATGACGTTTCATACGAATCTTACTGCTGTTTAACCCAAGTAATTATGTTGACTCCTTTTCATATGATAATACAAGAAGCAGCAGCAGAGCACACGCAAGCTCGTAATTACTGAAGGATACCTGTAGAAGATGGGTGTTACGTGCGAAACCTGAGTTAGTTAACAGCAGGTGAACCGAAGCAAAGTCTATAACCACAACCCAGTGGATACTGGAACGCATTACAAAACGATGTTTGCAAGTATGCATCAGCTAAGACTTAGTGTTTTTTATGAACCACATTTTGGAAGCCGCTACTTGTCTTTATAAAGACTGTGAGATGAGTTGTTTACAAATCAATGTTTCAGTCAGATAGTCTAAATTCGGGATTTTGATTATAAAGAGAAACTAAAAGGCAGTCAGATTGTCATCTAGGTGACAACTAAAACACCACATAGTCAAACCAGGTGAACTGAGTGAAAGTACACAATTACCATTTAGTTCCATCAGCCAAAATTCAGAAACGAAAAAGTATACAGATCCAGATTCTTCACAACTAGTCACTTGAGCGAGTGCGTAAAATTGGTTACTCACTAAGGATGACTAATCTTGCGGTGCATGCATGTTACCATTGTCTATCCGGTTGTCACATATGTCACTAAACCCTGTAGAGCAAAGTCGTTGACGATCATCCAACGTATGTTGTCACAGCCATACTAGGGAGAAAGCGGGTAAAATAAAGAAGGTCAATTGGATGTGATGTTAAGGTAGTTCGGCCTTGCATGCCCACAATAAGTTGTCGACATAACCAATTTACTGTAAGGACCAAAACTGAAAAGACTGGACTAGATTACTATGTTCCATGCTGGGTACCATGGGAATGGTTGCTAACATGAGAGTTACTCTCACTGTGCAGATAAAACGGGTCGTTCGAGGCAATTCGCTGATTTTGTATCACCCAACTGCTCAGGCTCCATCGTCGTAACACCTGAGGTACAAAAAATGAACAGGGGCAATCAGCAGTTATAACCCGACCAATAGCATGAAATGATACGGAGTCTCAGAGTGCGCACCGATTTAAGAACCTCAGTATGAGACTGAAAGAAATAGGATGCATCAAATGTGGGTATGACTTATCTGGCGGCAAACCAAGAAACCTAAAATAGCAAGCGAATCTGGTTGGACCAAAACAACCATATGCACGATGATTGTTCGATCATTCAGATTATAAAACCCCTAAACTCTGAACCTGCTCGGTGGTCAACTATCGTTGCCGAGAATTCTGATCTCTCAAAGTAATCTTCCACAATGGAAAACCAATAAGCTAGAAGTCAATTCACGAACAACAAATCCAATGTTGGTCAGGTAGTATGCGCTTTGATGCCACCAGAGTACAGAACACCGTCCGTACTAGAGGCCTTAACAGACGCATCAATATCTGATTGCCGATAAAGCGACACTTCAGGACTGGCCTACGTGAGAGGTACATTTACTTTACAATCATTTGCAATAGACGGAATGACAGTATGATATGTCGTATGCTGTAATGTCATACAGACAGCCCAAAGAATTCACCAGGTTACTGCGGTTTCCATTACAGTCTGTTTGCTGGTTTGGTAAAGCGAATGGTACTATCAGGAACCTGTGTCCATAATAATTCAAAGACCATAATGAGCTGGAAGTGGTTAACAGGTCAACCTATTCAGACGGTGACGTCAGTATTGACAGTTTGCCTGTTGTAATTATCAAGCGGCTGCGTTTGCCAACCTTTAAAAACGAGGCCCATTGATGTAACAAGATTTTCTCAATGAAAGGCATCATAGATAATAATACTGAATTCTACTTGTCTGGTTTCAAAACTGGGTAGTTTAGTGAGCAACTTTTAGAGTTCCAATTCACCATTATTTGTAGAAGTTGCCTAAACACCGAATAAACGTTAGGACTTGTAAGCACTTTAGCGATGCTGAAAATTTATGCAGACATATAAACAAGACCAACTTTCAGTAGAATCTTCGCTGACTCGGTTAATGTGCAAGGTTCAACAGACCACGTATTCTTGGGTTACGATGACGATTGCAAATGAATGAACTAAATGAAGAAAACTTTGCTACCACGACATGTCCTCATCCGATGTGAACAGCATGAACAAATGTTACATTTGAATGATTTTCTTAATCAGAATAACTGCACACTTGCACACAAAGTGTGTCATGGTCCATCAATATTTGCAGCTGAACCCATGTTAATCTGAGAAATAGTAACGTTACCCGCTTTCTGTCCTACTCCGCACTGGACACTTTCAACATAACATAATACAAAATAAGAGAAGATAGAATTAGACATAGATTTACGATGGTCATGTACATAGGGATGATCTGATGAAATGTTCAGATCAGAGGTTGGCGTCGGCTGTGGGCTCAGCTAGTAGACGACGCATCGTATTCAGATGTGTTTGTACAGCCTGTGAGGTGTCCATAGAATGTGCCGCTTGTGTGAGGTTAGCGATTTGTTCCAGTAGATCAGGGCATCCGTAGGCTAGTGCAGCAGAACGGACTTTGGTCAATTCCTGTAATAAAACGAGCAAATGAAACTAAAATAAGTGGAGATAACTGGGGAAAAACTGGTCCAGTGAGTCGAACTGTCGGTCTTTACAAGGCAGTCTGAGCTACCAGGCGTAGGGCGTTACATATGTGAACTAGATTTTGCCGATAAGTCGAGATACCCAAGGTTTGGACTTGTGACTGTGATAATTTGCAGTTGACGTCAAGGAGTTATTGTTAGCCCTCGTGGGACAATTGAGAAAAAAGAGACTGCCTATTGGGTGCAACGAAGTTGGAAGAAGAGCATTTGCGACTGCACAGATATAAAAACAACAAATTCCTAACTGATTAGTACAAACACGTGTTGGGAACGAGCAGGGCAATAGGTAGCCCGTGCATGAACAGGTATGCTACAAGCACCAGTCTGGGGTAATATTGAAAAATACGCTGTAAGCGAAGAAAAGTTAGAAATGGTCCCATATATCAAGCGACCGTACACATGTTGCGAGCAATGATTCACTGTATGCGATACAATCAGTTACTTGAGTTCGCAAATTCAGCAACCAGAAGAGACGTAGTCTGGAAGGTTTGACTGGACACAAATTGAAGCTCAGACATTGATGCAGAGCTTAAACATCAATATTCGCCTTGAGATGAAGCACTGATGGGATGACACGTGAGAGAAGAGTCACCAATGTTAGGAAAGATCGACATCAACAGTAGTTAATTGAAGCTAAACTTAACAGTAAACAGTACTAATAATACAAGTGATGAATGATTGGGAATTTGATTAATTTGAAGATGAAAACCATTCACGGTTGGTCTAAACTGTCGCATTCCAATAGACAATTCAGTTAGTCCCCTTAAGAAAAGAGACAATATACTCCAGTTTCGCTCGTGATAGTGTTCGTCAGTAGTGCATATTCTTCCTACGACTGGGACAAGAACTCCGGTCACGCTTTCATGAGGCAACCGTATTGACCACTGTGCCATTGACCTCACATTAGGCACGACCGAATTATCATATACAAACGCTCAACCACTTTCGTGCCAAATGTCAGATAAGCGACGTGGTGGTCAAGGTTGCTTATTGAAGGCGTGGCCGGAGTTCTGGTCCCGAAAGTGGCAATGATGTGCACGACTGACAAAACCTAACAAGTGCGAGACTCAAGTGTAATGATTCTTCTCGAAGAAGATTGACTGAAAATTCTAAGGCAAGACTGGGGCTACGATCAAACGTTGGTGGCGTTCGGCTTGAAACTAGCTAAATCCTCGACTACTCAGCAGTCATCTAAAATATTGTTTGGTAGATTTAATAAAATCGGGGATTTCGATTTAGTTCGAAAGTCCTAATCACGGTGTTATCGAAAGGAGTTAACAGGCGGTAACTGTGTCTTCTATCGAAATGATTGAGCAACCCGAGTCTTTTCATACGCCACTGAGCGTTTGCACGTGGTAATTCTTTCGTGCTTAATGTGAATTCAGTGATGCAGTGGTCAACATGGTTGCTCGTGGAAGTTTAGCCGGAATTCTAGTCCCGGCTGTGGCAAGGATATGCACTACTGACGAGCTCTAATGAGAGCGAAACTCGAGTCTAGTGCTTCTTTTCGAAAGGGGCTGGCTGGAAAGTCTATCTGAATGCAAAAGCTGCGGTGTACAACTATTACTATTGGCATTGTGGGCACGTTTGGGGAGAGAGTTAGTGCCAATTCAAGGCCACGAAACAAAAAGAGATGACAAAAAGGAATGATTCGATGAAAACGGAAAAAGATATCACGAGATGTAAAAGAGTAGAGGTGTGCTTTTTTAAGAGGTTTTACACTGCATTGTCACTAGCCAGTAACCCTAACCATATTATGAACCCCAGCAGAAAAATGGGTCAGATCGACAAGAGCCGGACTTGGTGTTAAGTTTTCGATACCTCCATGTCAAATCGTAGGTCACCAAGGTGGTGTTTGTCTCAGCCACACTCAGGAAGAATAAACAAGGTGAGATATGGCATAAGTTGCATAGGCATGTGTAAGATATGTCCAAACTGTCTTACCCAATGAAACGAGAGTACTTCTCTAAGAGGAAAACCATGTGCTGTAGAACATCACTGCTCACACACGAACGATGTATCACAGACAACGAGAGGCAAAAACAGATTACCTGAGTGCATCGATGCGGAGCGGCCAGGTTTCTCAACGGTAGTACGGCATCGTGCATCCAACCGCATTGTCCACGCTATCGTCATCATCATCATCATAGACAGCAATACACTAGTGTTTCTCACTCATGCTTAACTGCCACATCGAGACCAGAGGTAACTCAAACTGACAAAAGTGAACTAAGCTTTAGCGACACTTAGGGAGATTTCTTATTCAACATCATCGTCAGCTGTGACATGAGTTTGGAGACAACGAAAAATTTTCATTAAATCCGAAAGTGTGTCTTCAAGGATGAATGCCAGTCGATAAGTACCTTGCACTTAGACGGTGCACATACCATATAGTGATACATCAACCGTCAAGAGGATTAGGGCATCCTAAACTGCCCACACATTGCCATCCGACAAGACGATAGCGTTTACGACGCCGTTTCCCGAGAAAAAAAATGTAAAGCCACTAATGACAGAGCTATCCAGAGTTTTGCATGACATAGCCGACCGTAAAGCTGAAAGGAAAACGAATGATAAGACAGTGTTGTCTGCGGTACGTAGTGAACATTCCTTTTGAGATTGCATTCCCAGGAAAGTCACCGTCAAAGTGGTTAATCCGGCGGGATGAAACCATCTCCGTCCTGAGGTTCTATACCCGCAGAATCAAGAAGGTGGTTCATGAAAGTTTAAACACTTTTGCGATTAAGTGATTCATCCGCATAGTCATAATGATAGCTGGTCGCCTAGACTTTCTTTCGGACACGATGTACGTACACAACCAATCGATAAATCACTCTCAATTAATCGTAGCTATGAATGAATGTAAAAATCGGACGTGTCTCACATGATGACTAGACGCTGACTTGACCTGTTCGAGTAAGACGTGTTGAAAAGTATACTTATACAGTGAAAAACTTGTGTCCCAAAACGGCCGACCATAAGAGGAAATGTGGTCAGCGTTAGTACCGACTTCCAAACCTGTTCCAGTGAGTGATGCATATTTTTATCGGTTAGAAAGAACTGCACGACGTAGGAAATCCATCGGCTCGATTATTGTATATAATAAAATGTGAGTACTTATGAGTAGCTTCGCAAATTAGTTCAAATTTGGCGAGGTAGGTGGAACAACTAAGCAAATCAGAGCAGATTGATGCATGATGAGTGAGTCACAGTTAAGGGAGCATATAAAATAAAAATACGCAGAAAAATCAGAACCCAATTATACGTTAACCTTGAAACAATTGGGATACAGAATACCATGCAGATAGCCCAAATTATCAATTGCTGACTTACCTTAAAAAATAAAGTTGACTTTTCCGGTAATCGACGTCCCAATCTGAGCACTTTGTTCACGTCAGCGATCAATGAAGCCGAACAGACCCAGGACACATAGCGGAAAGTGGAATCAAAACACTGGGGTCGCCCAACTGACACGGAATCGGAAACTGATCCATGAAATTTGGGGGCAAAACATAAAATTCACATAGTACATCCAAGCACCCGCTAAAATCTAACCCTAAATGATGCAGGCAAGTTATAACTTAAATCTACAGTGTTTCCCTTTCTTCAAACCTGACTTAGTTCTCATTGTTGTTTGTAGCGCTTTTGATCTACCACTGCAGTTACTTTGCCTTTTTATCGATTCGCTCACAGTTTATTGAAATCTCTCGGTGTCCGTGGACTTTTCTCCAACGGATAAATCATCCTGAATGTAACTTCATCAGGTGTATAATTGTTAGCAATTACTGAACCACAACGAACAATTAGGGAGAGTTTTCTGGCTTATCAGGATATCGGGTATATGCAGCCCGACAGGAAACATTCCCAGCTAACTGAATACATATCCGTCGTCTAAAAAGGTTGTATGGAATGTATCCAGCCAAGCGCAAGTTAGTACACAAGATAAATAATAACGGTGATTTTCGTAGGCAACTGCGGCATTCATTCATAGTTCCCAATATTTCGGTCTAAGGATAAATACGTTGTTAAGTAACACAAGTCCTATAACAATACATTTGATGTAATCAGGTCAGCACACAATTAAAGTCATGGATAACGGTCAACAGTCGACTCAGAATAAGATAGTCAACTGCAACAGTGTAGAACAAGATACACGGAATTCACACGAGAGTTCTATCCTAAAGGGTAAAGAAATTCCCAAGTTCAAATGTCTCACCAGATGCCATGCGTCGAAGTACGAAGCTGAGAAACTGAATGGGACTTCTATAAAGAGACTAAAAATACAAGGCACATAATGATGAGGGGCATTCGAGCTTCTTGAATAGTCTCTGTATAGTCAAAAAAAGGTCGGCGAAGTCCAAAACGTGTTCAAGCTGAGCGAATTAGGTGCATGAATGCAAGCTTAACAGGTCGCGAAGACATAACCGTGATTCTTGCAGATCTCCGGAAGCCTCTATTCTAAGGTACAGTGATGCCTAGTAAAAAAAAACATCACTTCCTACTCTTTCAATTCGAGGTCAGCTTTACCGACACGGCTTAATGGCTCCGAACTGGGTGGATTCCAGCCAAGTGAGCTTGAGATAGGTGATCGTTCACGGATGAACGTACAATCTGTATCCAAACGACTGGCATTGTTAGAAAATAAACGGGGAAGAATCAATTTTGCACCTTTAAAAAATCGCGACTTAACCCGCCACCTAACGATAGATGTAAAAGGAAGGTTTTAAAGGATACACTAAAGAATGATCACTGTTCACAAGTGACAACAGCTTTCGTATGAAGATGAAAACTCTCACCAACCACTTTCAAACAGAAGTACCGGAATTCAGTTTCCCTCCTGTTAGAACTTGACTGGTGCATTTTATTGCCAAGACTAGGAGCTGAATCCCAGCCATGTTTTCACGAAGCAACTGTGTTGATCATTGTACAATTGATCCCACATTAAACATGACCGAATTAGTATAGGCAATTGCTTAATCACGTTCGCTCGTCAGTAGTAATCAGGTTGCCTGATTCTCTCAACAAGATACACAGTTTGTGCCCGTTAACCCCGATCAAACAACTGAGAGGCTCTTATAACAGAGTTGTCGGCTGCAGTTAACGGGCGGTAGCCGTATCTTCTATCGAAACAGTCAAGCAACTTGATCAATATTGACAGAAGAACGTGGTTAGGCACTCGGATGTAATAATTCGGTAGTGTCTCACGTGATCTCAATTATGTACTAGTCAATACGGTTGCCACATGAAGACACCGACCAGGGTTCACGATTAGATAACGGGCCGCAATGTGCGCCGATGATGATTCCCAATAAAAATGGAACTCGTATTGGTTTGCTACACGCAATTTGGTTTTGCAGTACGTGTGCTGCCGTTCTCGGATGTGAACTCGCAAGACAAGGGTCGAATCTTGTGGTCAAGGCACAGCGAGAAGTGTACGGAGTTCCGAAGCAGAACAATGTATGTTCTACTGCATCCCAGCGAAGAGCCGCTCATGTGCCGATGGGCTTTTTTATATGATAGTTAACACCTGTCAATTGAAATCAAAATAGCGTGGCGCACTCACTAAATTACGTTCCATTCGATATTATGAAGCAGGCACAACGCTCCAACATCACAGCTCTAACGGATAGCTCGATCACTCAGCTTGATCGTCTTGCTCCATGAAAGAGGCGGTTGGGTGATATGTCTGGTGGTCAAGCACAACAAACTGGCAAAGGCGAAAGATCGTTACGAATTTGCCCACCCCATAGTCATTGCCCCTGTCGTGCCACATTTTAACGAGGAGACCAGGTCAGTTTAAACCTGTTGGCCTCGAGTGCTAGACGCTCCGCATCCACTCACATCCACGTAGGCAGTTGACCCCGGCCATGGAACGTAAACAGTTTCCGTGTTTTGAGCAGTTGGTGAGGCATATTGTGGCTTCTGTTATGTACAGTTGAAGTATAAGACGTTGTTCATTACCAGTTTCCCTTACAACTGCCTTGATCAGATTATGGGACGTTAAAAGAATAGGCCCGCTATACGTAGACGCAAGAAACGAACAACTACTTACTCGATCCATAGCTCAGACGATCAGGAACAAGAACAGGGAACGGTGAAGAGCCCTCACGATCATCATACAGTTGAACGCCAGCGAAATCTTCAACTGGGGCAAGATGCTTGAACTGTCCAAGCCAGGGTAAGCCGGCACAGCCTGAAAAAAAAAACAGATCCGACGGAATAAAATTACAAATAAAGTGCGCTCTACAACAGAAGGACACACAGTTTTATGCTAAGCTCAAACGCTTGATTGAGATTTACAACCACGCAACTCGCTCGATCATAACAGACCCGTTATCGGGATATTAAAATAGCAATACGAGGATCTGAGGTGGCCAGCGTCGAATGATATTTGTTGTCAGGGGTACAGCATTAAAGCAACCCGGTCGCCTAACAAAGGCGAATGCGAAGGACTATTTGGCACTACCTGACGCAGAATTCTGCGTTTATTGGCAATGCAGTGGAAGTTTAACAAACTTTGCTAAACAAATTACACAAGCAAAGACTTTTCGAGAGTTGCACAGCCTATTAATACCCGTTGGTCTACAGATGAACACGGTCCGCCTATGGTTGTCAGTTTGCAGTGGATACGACTACAAGGGTTCGAAATACTTTTGATGATGCACATCCGAAGTCAACACTTTCGTTAAAATGGGTTCCGCTCTCGTTCTGATCTACTGAATGCAGATAGTCCGAACGAGATCCCAGCCAGCAACTAATGCCTTAAGGGCCGAAGACATCAGCTACTAGGCGAACAGTCTTATGGACATCGTTTGTGACTGGGCAGTTACGACCATGTATTGGTTCCCAATATAGAGGTTGCTGAGTTTACACTCGTTCAGAGTATCCACGACCTTCTACGATCTGACTGGTCTGGGATAACAGATTGAATAGAATTACATTTTCCACGTTTTCACTATAAGGAATTCATCGCCACTCAAAAAACAGGCCATATATGGATTGAGTGTCGTCAAGCTGTCAGTGTTGGCATACAGTCAATCTCAAGTGGCTCGGACCACCTACAGTTGAAAAGTTTAAACACGGCTGCTCTGTGTTGGTTTAGGAGTGTCCAGTGAAATGCCCAAAAAAGCTAACACTTGTTTGATAAATAGCGGACTGACAGTTCACGCCACTCTAAGGAAACACACACAAAACAGTTGGATACTGTCAGGGAACTCCATGCCCCCGCAGAAAACTGAGTGTAATCCGACATGGTTGTATCAATCCGATAGCCGTTGCACTTAGTCGTTATGCTTGCAGTGAGCGGGACACCGTAGTAGAAAATTGCCGGCACATGAAGCGGAAATAGGTTCAACGTGAAGGCGCATTGGTTAATCTGTCGGAAAACAATCGGGCGGAGTTTGACGTGTACGGTAACATTATTGTGACTAAACGAATCGACATCAGAACGACCAAACTATCTAATCAACTGAATCCTGTGAAACCGTGCTCCAAGTCCCGAACGGTATGTTCACAACATTTCGAATTCAAACGATATTTAGCCAGAGGCACAATAACTGAAGCCTAACTTCTGCTGTCCATATCGAATCAGCTTCACTTACAAATTCAATCTGACGATTTGTGAGATCAATTAGCCACACTAACTCCATCACCAACTTTAAGAGAAAAAGTCCGAAACCAAAGTTAGTCAATTTGGGCTACCGGTATCTGAATTATGCACCGCAAGCAAAACAGCTCTTGAACAAGTAACATCTAGATGCGCCGGTTGTGCACTGGTAAACGATTGTACAATGCCTTCCACATCAGTTAACAAAGCAAGAGTCGTTTTAACGAACAGAATTATGCTACCAAGGTGAACAACCTACGAGCTAACGGTTCGAAAGTAGTCAAGATGATGAGGGTGAAAGATAAGACAACAGCAATAGAAGCCTTGCGCCGACACGGCCACTTCTGAGCGCATCCATCTCACTGGAACGATAACCTCTGGACTACTGACTACCCATGCGATTATGTCGAACGTGACAAAAGATATGTCGGCATCCTAGAGGATGGACTGAGAGAACTGCTGGTGCTTTGTACGAGTAACGTTCAGTTTCTGTTCAATAATGCTAGATACAGAAGCATAGATGGAGTGGCAATGGGCTTGCCCCTGAGCTGATGATTTGATGAGCAAATTGAAAACCATCCAAGTGTGTTCTTACATTTTACGAAGGCTATGTGTAGAATATTCTTCTGCGTCACCAATGAGGATTCCAACGTGATCAGTGTTGTCAGATTTTAATTCAGCTCATAGCAGTAATAAATTAACTACTGAATACATTTCCTGAAGGCTGACACAGTAAGAGAAGATGGTCCAAATCCAACGAATGGGCAGGAAACAGACTTTGAGCGGTCAATAATTTCACTTCGACAAGTTTATTCCGTTGAATCAAAAGTGAAACCTTATGCGATATCTGGCGGGAAGGGCATTTAGGGTATGTACCATTGACAATGTAGGCTGAGCAATAAGAAAGGTTTACGTAGAATGGCAACCCAGCGCGATGCAGGCGATCGAGCCGAAAACTATGTCATCCTTTGTTAATTAATTTGCCTTTCAAAAAACATCTGCTGGTGGAAATTATCATAAGAAAGCTCAAAAAGTCGATGGAAACAATGTAATTGGCAGTCCGATTGTGCGCGGGCTTCCGTTCATCTCTCTTGTCATGCCGCAACTCAGAGACAAACTTTCATGAGCTACAACCAGCTGTTGTGAGTACTCACGTGTTTGTTCCTGCCGATCATTATACACTGATCGTAATACAAGGCGACTGTCCGGCATCATCATCATCATCATATCAGCCATGAGCCTGACCAAAAGGTACTGTGGCTCGGGCTGCCGCTCACCTCAACAGTGACGTGGAATATCCTAGAAGAAAACGTTACTAAGAAGGTTGAAAATTAATAGAAGTCTAAGCGAAAGAACTAGAAATGGTATGGATGCAGGTACGCCATTGACTGCGACACACCGCCATCTCGGATAGCGTCTCTAACCAGCGGTTTGAGTGATCACGAGGACCCCATCCAGGCAGGCGACACCTACCCACTTTACTCAGTGGAGCAGTCAGGGTCTTCATATTTCGTGACCACGTTGTTGCTTGACCACCATGTGGTTTCACCCAACTGTTGGTGGTCTCAGTATATAATGCCCGGTACGGTAAACGCTCAGCTGGCATGCGGAGTACGTGACCTAACCATCGCAGGCTGTGCAACGTGAGTAGTTGACCGATCGATCGCGCATCCCGAGCGTTCCGGAATACGCGCCGGCGAACTGCCGCATTGCTCACGCGATCAGTCCACTTAATGTGGGCTATTTGGGAGACAACGATGGTCAAATACAGCAAGCTTGTTGATATCTTCCTTGCGAACAGGCCACGTTTCCGAACCATAGAGCAAAACAGAACGCACACAAGCATTATATACTCTTCCTTTCAGCGACAACCGAACGTCAACCGAGCGCCAGGAAGAAGCTCAACACCAAGTTCACTGGACTCCTCAAGCGCACCCTCCAGAATGTCGTCCATGACAAAATTGAACAAGGGGGAAATCGGACACCCTTGATGAACACCCGAGACAGTTGTCCATAAACTCTCACCCTGCTTGCAGAGTGAGCATACAGTGATCTCAACAGATTCACGTATTTCCCTGGTACTCCCTTGCGAAGAAGACAGTTCCAGAGAACGTTACGAGCAACTGAATCGAAAGCAGCTTCAGGTCCAAAAAGACCAAGACCGTCGGCTGCCTATAAGAGTGCCGATGTTCCAAGATCCGTCGCAAGGTAAAAATGTGGTCAACGCACCCTCGACCGGATCGGAATCCTGCCTGTTCTTCGTGTATCTGACCTGACCTGGGCCTAGTGAGCCGACGTAAAATGAGGCCAGTGAGTAACTTGGACGCAACAGATACCAAACTGATGCCTCTGTGGTTGTCACATAGACTTCGGGCCCCCTTTTTGAAAACGGGAATTACTGTTGACAAGCACCAATCGCGAGGTACCTCTTCAGTCTCCCAAATCGTCTGGAGGAGTTTAGTCAGTTCTGATATCAACCTTTCCCCGCCATCCTTGAACAGAGAAGGAGGGATGAGGTCTGGTCCAGGAGCCTTGTTACGCTTCAATAATTTGAGCTCTAGGACCACTTCTGCTTCCGACGGAGGCCGTCTGGAATGCAATAACTGACCATTCGAGTCTACATTATCTGGTTGAGCCCAGCTGAACTGTTCTTCAAA
>LOND01001801.1:10761-31505 GCA_014220965.1 Paragonimus kellicotti | reverse complement strand
CGGTACCTTTTCTAACCCTCCTTCTTCCTGATACGGAAGACAGCAGTGCCGCAACTATAAAAATAGTTCTGCTGTATGCCCATAGGATCGTGCCTCACTACCTAAGCACTCCTACGCGGTCAGTAGTGCGACATACAATCCTATGAGTGTAACTGCTTTTCGTCTGACAAGGTTGCACCTGGAAGGACCGGAGTCCTAGTCAGCATAGCTCGGATCGAAACAGCACACAAGCCCGACCACCTCGTCGAGGTAGCAGTATCGGTCAGGTGTCCGACAGATTACGTAAACACCATCCTGCATGGTTGAACAGTGATGTGATTAAAATGGATTCAAGCGCGTTTGTTGCTCAGTTGCGCGACTCCAGTCTGTCTGTTAGTAAAGGAGGTGCTTTTCAGATTCCTGGTGAGCAGTAGGGCACTTTGGTTTATACAATCTGTAAATAACCAACAAGTGATCGCAGCTGCTACATTCCGATAGACTTTCTCATATCTACGAAAGTGGTTGACTGGAAAGGCTATGGGAAACAAAGGCTGTGACCAATTGTTAGCGCTCTTCAGAACGTCCATCAAGTGTTAAGAAATCGATCCAAAATAATGGTTCCTAATGCTGGGGCTTGCGAAGACAATCAGCATCTGATTGAGTAACCCTCGGCGGTCAGAAGTTCGTGCGGACACTTAGCTTTCCCGCGTCCACAGAATGTGGGACCATGCTTGAGTAACAGCTAGCAAACACGCAACCCACAATCTCTAGTGGCCGATTTTCTTATTGCCCTTGGTTATTGTTTTCATATTTATTGTGTTGTAATAAGCCTGATGATGAAAAAAACAGAAAACAAGTCACGTTCGCCACTTCGTTGTTCTTTTGATTGCAATGGATATTTTCGAACGACTTACACAAACGGCCAACTCAAATTAAAACACCAGAACAGAATCACAGAAATAAACACTAGTCAAGTACTTGTAGGAACAGACGCGTCTGTCAGCAAACATGTCAGAAATACCATTAACTCGTTCGATACATGTTATGTGAGAGTCCAGGATCAAGATAGGAAAAGCAGTCAGTCCCCTCGACAGGTCTGTTGTCAGATGGATCGGCGTTGATGGAATGAGACTAATTGAGCAATGTTTTACCCGTTATGATGAATGCATGTGCTTGGGATGGTTAATGTGTTCGCTATAATGCGGCTCGTCATAATGACCACAAAAACAACATATTGTAAAGATATTTCGGGACCAGATAGTTTCTTTGATTCAACGGGCATGCCGCTATAACAATGTCCAATATGGTAGTATTCACTTGTATTTTAATAAGTAAATAACCATAGCTTATCGAAAAGTCACATAAAGTAGGCAGTACCTGCAATTATTTTTCATTCGCACACGTGACTGACAAACGTAGCTTACTGCGAACCGATTTCTAATCGAGCAAGGAAACTGTGCACGGCCGACCTGCCTAAAGTCTGAAGAGCTCTTGAAGAGTGTTCTGCTTGCGAATGGATATCCGGTCAAATTTATTGAAATTCATTGCAAGGAACGAGTGGCTACCTCCCAACCACAATCAGCGCCGAAGAAGCAGGTTTTTATCAACCTTCCTTACACAGAGACCACAATATTACCGATGTAAGTCGAAAGTTGAAATCTGCCATTGATCGCACATATCCCGCAGTGGAATTGCGTTTGTTGCTTTCCACCCGCAGGATGAGTCTCCACTGCCCCGATCGTTCTTTCTCGGAAAACTCTGCCTCTCATGTTATCTACCAGTTCACTTGCAGTTGCGGTGACTCATACATTGGCAGAACGGACCGAAACTTACGACAGAGGAAGGCGGAGCACATCCCCAAGTGGCTAGTGCAAACAATGACTCAACGCGGGTCAGTATACCAACACCCGAACAGAAATCCGGCGTCTTCGATCGCGAAACACCTAATCGCAACAGGTCATGTGGTTGACCCCGTCACTTCGTTCATGGTCCTTGCGCAATCGCAACCCTAGGTTGTTGGCGTTCTCCGAGGCATTGTTGATCAAGCGTCACGCACCGGTCCTCTGTTGGCAAAAGGTGCTGACGCAATCAATTTCGTTACCGTGGCAGTGAACCCTGATTGCACCCATGTGATGTTCGTTCATTTCATTGTTTTGTCGCTACGCGCTTAACCTATATAACCGAATGTTTTATGTAATCGACTGATGAGAATAAACGGAATCTGGCAATATGTCTTCTTGCTGACTTGATGAACTGGATAAACAGAACTCAATGTTTCATAGTACATGAGTTAAATACACAGCTCAAAGGGAAAAATTCATTGTTGAATCGAAATCGTCCAACTTAACTTACAACAAAAAGTTTAGGCAGCACCAAAACAAGTTCCGCCTACGAACCACCAAACAACGGCCGGGAAAACGCGAGATACCGGCTAAAATCAGGCGGGCTGCGAGGATTGGTTGAATATTTTGAGTAAATGTGAGTATTAATCTTTGAATTAAAGCGAATGACAAGCTGTGATCAAGTAAAGAATTAAGAGTACGGAGCCAAGCTAACAAACAGACATTCAACTATGTATGGGAAAAACTAACTTTTGTCGAATACAGATAATAAAAGAACTGATGATTTGGCATCAAATTGATGCAAAAATCCATGGCGCCAGACATGCTTGTCGGTAACGTCCTGTTTGGATCGCAGATCTGTAGTCTGCTCTGTGGCGTAAATGCTGCACATTGCCACTGTCTTGGTTTCTTGCATTGATGTTAAAAGTAGAGGAAGAAAAGCACTCCTGTCACTGTCTGCGAGAGAAGACGAGGACAAAAAGACGGATTTACTGAAAATTAGACTGTCCGGAACAAGAGCAAACAGCAAAGAGGAAAATCGGAATAGCAGTAGATCGATTGTAAGATATCCGCACCAAATTTAGTACGAATGAAGTCAAACAGTTTAGGCGTAGAGTATTACAACTTGCTCGTAACGTTGTGTTATTCTTAATCCATTTACCAATAACAGTAGATCAACCCTGGTGAATGAGATTCACGCCAGGGATAGTAGAACAATTCCGTACCACAAGCAGATCTGTGCCACGAGCAGTTTGCAGGTTAGTTTGAATGAATGCATGAAAACAAGCTGACGCCGGTAAACCTCAGTGTCACAACTACAACTCATAACCATACTATGCTCAGGCAGTAGCGGTTTGAACATGTGGTCACTGGTCTGGCAAGTGGTATCCGTCGCCTAAACTGAATGAAATAATCGGAGGTCTCATTACCGTGATGATGTGACCTCAGCGTACATGCATTCAACTGGTAGTTGTTTCCATTAACAATGCACGTGTCATATGAAGGGCACACCGGCAGCATACCACTTAAGCGGTTAATACGCGCAGTCTCATTGATTGCACACCAGGAACGACCATAAAACACATTGTGGCAGAACCTACGCAATCAGCCTACTTGGGCATGGAGGCTGAGTTGCAGACAGTAGGACGTTACCGCATAAGTAGGCAAAATCAGTGAATCGGACAACCTTCGAAAACGCCCGAAACGAATAGTCGGTGACAAACGTTTTTTTTTTGTCAGACGGAATATGAAATCCCAAATAGTCCATTCTGTAAAGTGAACAGTTCCAAAGAACCTGAGATACGGCCGCAACGAAAATGGAAGTGAACATGGCACCTGTCGGCAGGAAATAACAGATTGAATGTGTTGAACAGACTACCACTACTGAAATACTCTACCGTACCGATTCAGTCAACTGAGCAGAACTATTTTTAAACCGATAATTGTAATTACCAGCTAGCACAACAAAGCGAAACTGGGGCACTTGAGCAGCAGTCCATGTCGAAGTTGGTAACCACAGATTCGACAGAATGGATAGCTAAACGTCACCTTTGACAAGGTGGCTATGAGACACTGGGTTTCTCAACGTCCACAAAATGGAATTTCAAATCAGACTACAAATATGATTCGTGATTAAGTAGAAGTTGGCCGTTTGGAAAGCCTGTTGGGCTACTTGATTATGTCCAGCCAACAAAAGTGTGAGAGAATGATACGGTGTCCCCGATTCCAGAGTTAAATTAGTTAGATTCATGTCTGAAGGATTAGTTTTGTGAATAGACAATTTGGGCTAGTACGAGTCCGTATCAAAAAGTTAGTTTCTAAAATCAAACTGCAATGGAGTATTTCATGGGACATTAGACAATGTTAGCAAGATACAAAAACAATAGATAACTTGAGAATCGAATAGGCGTCGCTGCCTAAACATTGCGGTTTCCCGGTCAAGTGTTCACAAGTCTGGTCGCAGACCGGTTGTCATTCAGACAAGTGCAATTTAACCCACTAGGAATTGCCAAAATAGCAATAAATCTGAGTGTAACCCTCGTATAAACATTGTAAATTGAAACGAAGATGAGGTCGCATCATAGCAAGACAACAATGATATCAGGATTGCCATGGAATACAGGTAGTTCTTTAGAGCTCAGATTGTGGGTGAACTCAGTGACTCCACGAATATTATGTAACGGAAGCAGCGCAAAACTCTATGACCGGTGTGTGAGTAAAGATTTCCCTGAATCAACAAAATCATCTTTGATGGACCGTTATCACTGCGTATGCCTCAGTCATGGGAAGAAGGCCAGTTGGACACGCTCCATTCACGAAAGTGCGATTAGCGGGGCTTAAAGAAACAAGAAGTGCAGTTCAGCAGACTCTCTAACGATCGTATGGCTCAATTCCAACTTTTCAGAAGTACCAAACTGGTCATACTGGATTGTAATTAAGGTGATGAATCAACCGTTCAGACTTCATCACACTTTCAGCTGTTCTTCATTTGTACAAGCAAGCAAGGTGCTGTACTGTTCCAGAAAGAGAACCCCCATACGTTGTATATAACGAAGATAGGACCGGTTCATTAAGGGATTACGGTTCCGGTCTTGATCTCAACCTCACAGATGATCTGTGGAATGTATGCGTTCACTAAATACACGAAAACGTCAAGGTGTAGAGCCTGACAGCTGAATTGCGTGCTATATTGGGGTCACGATCTTTTGTTGGAATTATGTCCAATCAATGCAATGAAGGGTTAAAGCGAAACATCAAACGTATGTCGCACTCATCCCTTGCAAAACAGCATATAGAATGGCCATCCAATTTTGTCGAAGCTAGTTGTGTGCAACGCACCTTCTATAAAGATTATCCAAACGAAATTCACTTTGTTGTACGCTCGTGGTTAGGGATGATCGTCGTTTGGTTAAGAGTAAGGTGATTGCACCATCTTATCGCGAGCTTGTCCACGAGAGTATGCACCAGAGAGAGAACGGAATACGAACATTAAACGGAAGTTAAAATTGATGACGCACCGTGGTAGTAAGCAAGAATGTAATACTAACTTCAGTTAACAATTAATGGGCGCGAAATCGATTAGTTTTTAACAGATTTAGCATCGTAGACAATTCAACCAAATGAACTTTTAAAAAGGTACTCCGCTGATTGAAAAGTTAACAACTATGGGGCGAAGCTCACTTCTTTGCTATTAGATATCTGCTTCGGGTGCCATAACGTATATCCTTTCCGCCGCATAAACGACAGGAAAGTATCCGAAGTTATCGTTACCCTGACAGGCCAATCCATTTGTTTCCACTTCTTCCTCCTCTGCTCCCAATTTTCATACTTTTAAACCAAGATAAAAAGTAAACATCGATAAAGATCGGTAAGCTGCTTTGGCGAGCATTCCCCAGAGCTTGAAACTGGATGTTTCCGAAAACAGCTTTTGCGATCCTAGTGTTGTACTTTACTTGAATACGCCCATAGATAATGTTACGGATGAGCGGTTTTTTCGCAAGGTCTCTGATGACGACCATGCCAAATCTCACAGTCAAGCTGGGATGGGGATTGCACTGAGCTCTAAGGCAGAGCACAGCCTGCTTGACTGGATTCCGGCGAACGGTCGTCAACGTGCCGTCAGATGTAGAACTTCAGTTAGCCTGTCGTTACAGGCCAGAAAGACGTTGTCACATCTGCATATGCCACAATAGCTCGGATGCTGTTAGGGAAGCCTTTTTAGATGCTCTCTTTGATCTTCTGGACAGACGGCACACTCAGACATTGATGTTACTTCTGGCGATATGAACACACAAGCTGATCGTCTTACTCCAGAGTAGAAGCCGCTAGGTGGTATGCTCGGTGTCCGAACACGATGCACTGACAGTGGCAATCGGATGTCGCAGGCATCTCACGGACAGACCGACCTAGCTATCGAATGACGCACTTCAGCACAAACGATCGCAATACGTCACACGGAGTCCACCTGTACAACGCAACCATGAACATAAATGGATCAAATTACCGTCAGCTATCGGTTCCGCCATTCCATTAAAGACTGTCGTTTGTTTTGAAGCAACCACCTTGACTCAGACTATGGCATTATCCATACCCGTTTCGTCCTATCGTTTACTCAGAGATCATTTGCTTACAAAGACAAAGTACTCCGTTGGAACTCGGGCGACCAGTGTACACGAAATGCCTACGAAACAGCACTTAAAGTCAAATCGTCCGGGTTACAACAATGGAGGAACACAAACGAGCACTAGGCGAATGTCTCAACAGATATGCGAACCTCTTGCAAAGAGGCCAATTCCAAAGGAGCACAGCGAATATGTGAAGAAGAAATCTCTGCGGATTCAGTAGAATGTGCAAATGTCGACTGATCCCCCTGGCTCCGAATACGACAAACATCGCCGTGAACTGTAAAGCGAATTTACGAAAAGTCTGCGTAAAGGCAGTGAGAGATATTTGGCTGAACGAGCCGAAAAAATAGAGAAGGCGTGTTTACTGGGGGAAAACCGTGTGCTATTTCTCTTGATTCCTAGTTAAACTGGTCGTCGACAAGCTGTGAGTGAGAATATATGTGGAAAAGTTGACTCACGAATTTACAGCTTGTTGCAACTAGCAAACAGACGGGCTGAGCACTTTGAGGGACAGTTTAGCTTGCATGAGCTAACTCATTCAGCTATAGATGATGTCGACTGAGTCGCTAGTTATGACATTCCAGGTGATCCTCCGTCGGAAACTCAAATGATTTTGCAGCCCAAAACATCGGAATGCAATAAAACCTCGGGTCAGGACCTTCCTTCTCTAGTGCTTTTCAAAGATGATGGTGACAAATTGTCCACTGAACCGATCAAACTGCTCCGTTCTGTATGAAAGACCGAAGAGGTGTCACAAAATTGAGGCTTATCAACGGCCGTTCATATTTTCAAAAAAGGTGCTAGGACATTATCCAAGATGTTCACAGGTCTCGTAACGCGGAGGTGTCCGAAACGGAAAGAACCAGATAAGAGAACAACCGACAGGTTTTCGACTTGTTTGCGGATGTAGCGATCACATCTTCGCTTTACAACAGACATTGGAGCATCGACAACGGTCGTGGTATTATTGGACTTAAAACCTGCCTAATCTGCCAACTCGGCTGCGGCCATCGTGCTGGCCAGTAGCGGCGACCATGGAGATACCTGAAGTATATAACCAGTATCAGGTAAGCAATGCGAGTGTTGCCAATTCCATACGTTGACTACTGTCCTGGATTCTAGTCTACAAAATGCAACAGACACCGACGTTCAATGAGAGAGTGGCGACAGTGGCTTATTGACCTATCTGTTTCAGAGTGCGAATGTTGAAAGCACCTACTTTGAATAGCATTCTAGGATTAAGCAAGAGATGAGGGTGGTCTGAAGCTGGGTGGTAAGAGGTGAGATTTACCGGAACAATGTTACTGTGAATATCCATATCTGCTGTGTGGCTTGAAGAATAATTACTAAAAATGGCGTCGGGAAGGGGCCTGAGAGCTAAATTTGATAGGACAGTGGGGGAGGGGTCAGCAGTAGCATGTTTTCGCCTATCCACCCTGCTGTATGCAGCAGATAGGGCGACCCGGTTTATACTGCGAGACGGCCGATGCAGTATGGATTTATTGTTATTGTGAATATTCATGGTTGTGTGTGGGCTGAGATACTGCCAGGACGCCCAGACCTAGACAGGAGAACGATTAGGGTTCTCAACCAAAGCCTTTGGCTCAAAAGCCTGTACCGCAAGGCAGCGGTTGGGTGGCAATGTACCAGAACTGGTACTTTTTCCGAAAAAGATGCCAACCTTCTTCCAACCCCCAACCTGGAGGACCAGGAGACTGTGGTTTGTCAGACCTCTACCATATCGGCCGAGCCTGGCATGAGCGACTCTGTCAGTGTGACGATCACACCGTCTAGATTAGTTGAAGGTCATCGAGATGCGCAGGTTTTCACACCGCGTCACGGTTCAGTCTCATCGTGACGGTAATGAAAGCAGTACAAATTTGACAACCTTCTGTCTCGAGTTGTCACCTTGATTCATCCGGTTAGACTGCTACCTCAGATAGATATGTTAGTATGTCAAACGATGGTTAAATCAGCCCCTTTCAGCCGCAGCGATACACGGTCGACCAACGAATACCGAATGTTTCAAATGATGAATTTCTTCGGATTCATCGCGAATGATCATGCTAAGAAGCACGGAAGTGTGAGTCAACATCACTCGACGAATATGGGGGAGTGCACTATTTCAAGCACAACCACGTTATCAAAATGACTGCATGAATGGACGGAAATTGTCAACATCAGCAGTGGTTACCCGCTATGTTTCAATGGGGGGCATTTTTACGATTAATGCACATCGTACATGGTGAAAATATAAAACCTCTCAGGTAACAACAACGTACCTGATACGCTGCTCAAATGATGCCTGCTTGCGACAGGCGGATTACTCAGATCACTGATATGCAGAAACCCAAAGATCTCCAGAGAAAACGAAGAAGGTGCCGGCAACAGGCTGAAAGGAGGCAAGAAGAATCAGCCAAACATAAAACCCAAGTGGTACTGTTTTTCCCACCATATTTGCTGAACACATTTAAGTTTGCGGCTTGTACACCACATAACATTCGCCGTTACCAGAGATATTGGTTCATACATTTGATACCAAATGTTAGGCATGGAAATTCGACAGCCTCAGTCAAACTGGTAGTGCTATCATCGAACACGTTCATTCACCCGTATGAAGTTAAATTCGTTAAAAACATAGATGTGTAGCAAAACTAGACTTGGAAAACAGTCAACCGCACAACGGAGGGATAAAAATAACGAAGCTGATGAGAGCTTAATGCAAATCGATGGTGTATCCGTAAGAGGTTATTAGTTGATCCGCGGCACACGTATATGGATTCCTCGGTTCATACAACAAACCTTTTCTCAACGACACTCACGACACCATCTTGTCGATTTTCGTCGTGGGTTGGCAGGAAATATGTCAGAGTAGAACATACGTATCCACGCATCGAACGAGATTTTCTCAAATAATGGTGGGAAAAACCTGCAATCACAAATAGCCATTCAAAATGGGTGACAAACAATTCTACAAAATTGCGATACCTACGTTGTATGACTTGCAGTAGTTAACAGTAAGGTTCGTGTAAATCTGTACACCAGTTCACGAATGTACGCTATTCCACAATCGCGCTTACTCTACTACAAACCAGTGATATTTCGTCTTTGCGAGTAACAACTGAAACGTACGTAACTGTGAGCAGTTCGCAGCCAGAAGGTAGCACATAATTGATCAACACCACTCACTCGGTAGTGTCCACTGGAAGCAAAGGAACTAGCTTGGTTGTGCTCTGCATGTGACCACAACGAACAATCACATCGGGTTGCACGATACCAAGTCCGCCACACTCGCGAATAATGACGGTCACAGATTCAGAAAACACATCATCGAGAGAGGCCTCCATGGATCGTTTGTGGCAGTTTAGCGGCACGATATGAGGGGGCTGCGGCCAAAGCTTACGGTAGGCGCAAAGCAGATCCTGTGATATCTAAAAATAGCACACACTAAGGAAAGTTTATTCAATCATTGTTAAATTGGTTCGTCAAACTCTGATCGATGGGGAGAAAGAAGCTAACATGACAGTAGAATTCCTGCCAAAAGACTGAGATGCTTAGTCTGTTTGCTTTATAAATAGCAGGTTGTCTATTCCTGTTTGAGAGTAAATAGCAATCCTAATAGTATTTGAAGTTATGTGTGGCTCGAAAACGGAATTTCCATGCTTATATATTATCGGTAGATCAGAAGAATGTATCTTAAAGTCACCGAAACATTGAAAGAGCAAAAGAGAAACTAATGAGAAAGGAGAGTATAGATTAGTTTCAAGCCACACAACAATGAGCGCCTCACGAACTACAGAAGCGTCCAACTTTTGAAAAATAATGCAGTACAGTTCCAGTGACAACTTATGACCCGAATCAATACTCGTTGATATAATTTTCTTGGGATTACGAAACACCAACCTTGTTTGTGGTTACTGAAGATTGGGTTATCATAAACATGTGCACCGGGGCAGCAGAAAATTTTTAGTCCAGGGGATGTCTGGCGTCCGTGTGAGAACCTACTTTTCCTCGTTTTCCTGTTACCGTATCATACACCCCTGGGTTTTCAGCACTGTAATGTAATGGACTACTTGCAGACGTCGACTAGCATGCCACAGGTAAACAAAAACGATTGCGGTTCTGGTTCATATTACACAGAGGTGGAGTCGCCGGCTGTTGTGCGTATACCGATCCGTGGTCCGACGTGTGGGACCAGCAAAACCGCTAAACTGAATAGAAATCAAGACGATGAGCGTATGAGTGAGCGTACGTGTTAACTGATGAAAGCTTGTACGAAACTATTTTCAGTATTCGACTACCGGTGCACTGCCAGTACTGCCCATGACTGAAAAGAAAATTGAACTGAGGTTTTAAAATCAGCCATAGGATATGTGATAGGAAACACTGTAGGAAGTTAGTTATAGAACTGTTTACACTCAATCCGTTTTGGTGGTCTGACTGTGTGTTGTGCACGCTAACTGACCATCCGCTCCTTCAGACAATGTTATAAGTAAACGAAAGCCAACAGAAATGTAGAGGCAGCCAAAAAACTACATGCAACATAATATGAAGATGAACAATAGTCGAAACGGTGCTGAAGAAATCCTATTATCAGGACGGCGTCTCCGAGAACAATTGCGATTGTCCCTGTGACCATTTCCGGAATAGGTGTTCACTACCTGAATCTGTCTTTCGTCTATAAATCCGAATTTTCCTCAATTGTTGGTGTCTAGTGTGAGATAACTCGAGCTAGAGCACACTCGCAAAAAGGTTCGCAGTATACGTACAAAATCGAGAAGACGGCAGTTCAATCCTGGGCAAGCCCACATAAGCGATATACGAGGCATTGAGATAACTCTAGTTATATAACACATAACAGACTGAAAAAAATGCAGTTATGCGGAAACCCATGAAAATGACTTTTTTAAATAACCAACCTGATCGTCACTTAAACTGATGAATGTAAGTGACACATGGGGCCATTCGTGCTGCACTGTCGACACTTGGTCAGATACGGATGAAGTGGAGTTGAAAAATGTAGCACCACCATCCGTAAATACCAGGATCTATGCAGATGTAAGCACGTACGTCATTTCCATCCAAGAAACGAATGATTAGGTACCTTAACTGGAGTTGAATGTCCCCAATATTTAAGAAATTCCGAAAGAGTCCAGTGAAGCAAATTTTCAAATTCTTGTGGGGCGAACGGATCCGGTCGCTCAAGGTCATCGATAGAGGACAAAACCGAAGTCAAGTCATGGGAAAAAACGAGGAATCGGTTATCCTGGGTAGAACTGGCCGGTTTAACCTACCAGTACGGAAAACAGAAGGATGTGAATCCAAGGATGAGGAAGAGATCAGCGAGCGAGCAACTCACAACGGTAGATTCATTATCAGCATTTTTAGCGAGAGCTTTGCTCGCGAAATCAACATATGTTATCTGATCACATTAACTTGGTGAAGTGTGCAAATGTAAGGGTGAGAATATGTGTTCATGAAAGATAGATATTGACTGCATTTGCGAACTGCTTCTTCACTCAGACTGTTAAATATGCATGCAAGATAAATAAAATGAGTTTTTTTCGAACCAGTTACGCCAACACAGTTTTTGATGAAAAATAAATTCCTTGTAACCCCGTCAGTTATGGTTGCCATGTCAGTCATCCATATGGAGTGAACGAAGTAGATCAGTATATTTGTGCTCGTGAACTGAGTTTTCTAAATAAGCAAATTTGTAAGATTTTAGTCGTTGCTTACTAATTTAGAAAACTCAGTTCACGAACACAAATATACTGATCTACTTCGTTCACCCATATGGATGACTAACATGGCAACCATAACTGACGGGGTTACAAGGAATGTATTTTTCATCAAAAACTGTGTTAGCATAATTGGTTCGAAAAAAATACCCATTTAGTTATCTTACACGCACATATAACGATCGGCAAACACAACACCCAGTTTATGAGTGAAGAAACAATTCGCAAATGAAGCTGGTACCTATCTGGTGCATCACCTGAAGGGTAACTACACAGCCTGTGTATGCAAACCTAAAAAGGAACATGGTAATGTGGATTGACAACGCAGAGAATTGATACGAACGAAATGGTATCCATTTCAGGACAATAAAACGAGTACGCCAAAAGAAAACTTTCCTTAAGAAAAAACTTACAATGAAAGCAAGATATTTCATCTAACGCTAAAATTGACATAAACGATCATTATTCGGAAAGAAGAATACAAACAAGACTCACAATGATGACGGAATCATCCGTTGCATGTTGGCACAGGGTTCGAAGTAGACATTTTGCCAAACTTTGGCAAATGGAAAAGTAATTCTGCGGAAATACCTCATGAGGTCGAAGAAGGCTCAGATTTCCATCAATAATCAAGGCCAAGACCATTTAGTACAACGAAGATCGATGAACTAAAAGATACACCACATATGAGTACAGTAATAATCACTAGTTTATTATTCAATGAAAGCAAACAAAAGTAGGTAGATGATGCCTGATCAACAACAACCGAATGAAAATGATAATCAAATTGGAAACAGAATGAATGGTGCGACTGATTATCATCATAAACAGTAATATATAATGGCACTGGTGTATAACTGCTACATAATCAAGAAAAAACTTGCGTAAAGATAGACGGGAAGAGCGATATGGTCGAATTTAGGAGAACCGTAGGTCTGAACTTTTAGGTGACAGCCACCAAACAAACAGTTGTACTTACTTACTGCACCTTTACATTGCTTTTTCATTTGTTTTGCAGCTCATCATTGGTGCTTCCTTTACCGTGGACCAATCATTCTATCTCATCACTCTCTGAGCGTTCATCACCCAGCGTGTTTTCCAACCGATAAACATTCCATCAAGACTCGTTTGTCTTCTCAGTTCGAGTCGCGTGATTGAATATACAATTAGCTGATCTGTTCAACAACTCAGGGACATAACATGAACTCAACATTTAGCAACAAGATATCTGCAGCTTTCAAACGAATAATCGTTTGCACAACGCTTGCATATGATCCTTTCTGCTACCTTGACGTGGTGATCAAGCTCGCGTGCTGCGTTGATTGAGAGGGCCATCGTCATCATCATAGACAGCAATACATCAGTGGTTCACACTGATGCTTAACTGCCACACAACCACGAAGAGAAAAAAAAGCAAACCCTGTATAGGAAGAGAGAAAAAGGAAGGGACCTAACTACTAAAAATAGCTACGTCTATATTCAAACATACAACATCAAGGCGCCTACACCTTGCAAACAAACAACCGAGCTGTAAGTGAAAGTAAGGCGTCATCAGCAAGACAGCTTCCTTACGGCTTTCACTGCCCCGCATCATTAAGTGCACTCACTTCACAGACAACTCGGCCAAACAACAACATTCACGCCACTGAGCTCGATTAGCCGCCATCTCACCTAACGTCTCAAGCCACCGACTCTGTGAGTCGCGAGGGCCCCAGCCCGGGAGACGAACCCGATCTACAGTGACCATCTTCACTAGGGTTTCAACTCAGTTGTACTCACGTCAGGCAGGTCAAAGGGGAACAATCACACACAAAAAACAGTTGCGTTCACAGAAGTGCCTAGGTGATGAGGCAGGATATTGTGAGAATGAAGTAGAACCGGTTTTATAGATGTACCACTAGTATCCTTCGAATAAGGAAAGGGGGTTAGAAAAAATACCTCAGATGAAGAGCACTTCGGTCGTCCAACGGTTGACTGTGACTGTCGGCGTACGATTCCATATGGGTTCAAAATTACGGTACTTCTCAAAAATATGATACGGCTTTGAATACATTTATTGTGCGCAGCTCTAGCTGGAATGAGACCTTAATGTCTTATTCACTGCGCTCTTGGGTTGGGCTAGCCCCTTACTGCCAAATGAGTCACGTTTGTCACTAGTCCCATATACAGTCCCCCAAAAACCCTATCCTCTGCCACCTCGAAGACCAAGCCGTTGAGCCGCAGGTTATGGGTGCGGCCGTCCAAACCAATCCCTACCTGCGGTATAAATTGTAACATACAAGCCGGCCGTTTTTACTCTGATTGTCCGTCACACTTGCGGACCAACTTTGGGGACAACGTGGAGACACCGGGGAACAGCGTTCTTCCGAAGTAGGGAGTTCCAACAACACAAACAAGCATGAGCCAAAGGCCCAGTAAGCCATGCACACGACTTACACAAACGAAAACTAAAACGGCGCCGACAACACAGCAGCACGCCTGTCACACAATTCAAATTCAACCTGTGCGCGCCTGCTGGTTTCGATCGCACGTTACACAACTCCCCTCTTCGTTGAGCACCGACCCCGGTGCTCCAAACCCTCTACAAGCCGGCTGGTGCTTGTGCTGCCAGGGGACATAGTGCCTGTGGGCCCACTGCTCATTTACTAGGAACTTCTCTTTTTTACACTTATTTTTATTCCGACACCTTTTTATGATACATTTTTTATCCTGGCACCCCTTATTTTCACGGTACTCCTTTTTTATCCTGGCACCTCTATCATCCTAGCAAGATCGCCAAAATGTAATACTACAAGAGTAAGGAAGGGGTAAGAAACAATATGGAACATTACGTCACGGTTCGGTCAGATAGTTTGTCCTCAATTGGGGCCTCTTCTTCGGAGACTGCACAAACCACCGACTGCAACACAAGGGAGAGAGGCAGTGATTAGCCGCGGCTTAAAACGTACGACGCGCGTGTTCTCAGTTTCGGTTCAACTCTACAAAACGACCGAGAAGCATCAGAAATTACCGCTGCTCCGGCAAACCAATTCACTTAGGTTTCCATCTCCTTCCTCCAATTATTATTTTTTGAAACTAAAACAACCGGCAAACGTTGGCACTTTTATATCCGTATTCTCCGGCGAATGGGTTAGCAGGCTGCTCTGATGAGCACTAGATCTACTCTGAAACTGAATGTGCGCTGTCACCGAAAAGCGCGTCCACGATCTTAGCGTTATCACCCATTTATATTCGCCCCTGGCAGTGCTGTGGAAAAGCGGTTCTCTCTCGGGGTTTTTGGTGACAGTAAAGCCAAATCATACCGTCAAGTTGGAGTAGAGATAGCATTGATCTCCAAGCACAGAAAAGTTTGTTATAATAGAGCACACTGAAAGGTTACACTAGACTTAGTTGTTTCGTAAATAGCTGCTAAAACGGCCCGGAAATACGTTGCTATCTTGACATATTTGTATGTTCCAACAAGCATTTATTCCGATGCTGTCGATAACTTATATTAACACATCCTCTCTGACCATCTGAGGCAGACAAAGCACTCAAACATCGTTGTGTTCGCTAGTGAGATGAACGTAAGAAATGACTGTTAGTCCGGCAGAGAAGAGGCTAAGTGATACGGTCCATGTCAGGATACGGTGCATTGACAACGATGATCGGTTATTACACCGTACACCGTACGGACTACACACGAGTGGCGTATTTCGACACAAAAAAGACAGTGTGTCATGCGGCAACCGTACCATGCAGCTGAACGATGATTGTAAATTGGCTCTAGTACCACTCCACTGAAGACTGTCATTCAGCATGGAGTAACAGGCTTGACTCAGACCACGCCGTTGTTTGTGCGCACCTTTTTTGCCGCTCGCGCAGAGATCTGCTCGCTGACATTGCGAATGATAGGAAACTTAACGATAAGTGTATAAAACGTAGCTATTTTTTTGGTAGTTAGATCTATTCCCGTCCTCTTCTTTCCCCCTTCTTTCTTCCTATACAGGGTTTGCTTTTTTTTCTTCATGATTGTGTGGCAGTTAAGCATCAGTGTGAACCACTGATGTATTGCTGTTTACGATGATGATGAAACTGTTATCAGACGGCAGTGAAAAAAACTCCTTGGGTCGTGACCGTGTAACGATTCAAGCGAGCATAGGACAGGAAGGCGAACAGCTACGCGAATCGCTTGGGAAGAGGTTTGTTCTAAAAGAACGCCGCAGGTACGACAGAAGTGAATTTTTGCCGACTCGACAAAGCTTATGAATGTACTTCGACTGACTCCTTGGCTCTGAATAAGATACTACCATGAGCTGAAACGTAAAACCTATGAAGTCTATGCAGAGACCTTGAGGATTATTTGCCTGAACGAGCTAGAGCTGGAAAAGCACATTTATCAAAGAGTGATCGGGTACTGTTCTCCCTGATTCGCAGTTGCACTGACCGTTGGCAAGACGTTAAGTGAGAAATACGGCTCACGCGCTTAAACTTTGTCGCGGAGACTTAATGGATGGGCTGAATATTTTGAGAAACAGTTCAACTGGCGTAAGCCGGCACATTCAACTATGAACGACGGTGACTGTACTTATTTAGAAAGTTTCTGATGAGTCTTCGTCGGAAAACTAAATGGGTTTGGAGCTTGAAATATTGAAACGTAATAAAGTCCCAGGTCAGGAACTTCTTTCTTCAAAGCTTTTCAAAGATGTTGGTGACAGAATGTTTACTGAACTGTTCAAACCGCCCCATTCTATATCAGGGACTGAAAAGGTGCCGCATGACAGGAGCTTAACACGTCTTCACACTTTCAAAAAAGACACCAGAACGTAGTGACTATGGCCATGTATTCATCGCATCCAAAGTGTTCACGGGTTCCATAATGCGCTGGCTTCTGAACACACAGAAAGAACCAGATAACAGAACAAGCAAGCTTCCGGCTTGGTTGAAGGTGTATCGGTTATATCTTCACCTTGAACATACACTGGAGTATCAACATCCCTTATCTCAACCAACGGTCATGCTATTTTCGGATCCAACGACTGCTTTTGATTCGGTTGTTTCCACGTGTTTCCTGGAAACATCATCATCGCGGAAGAATACCGGCGAAATATGTCAGTCGTATGCACACTCTGAAACAGAGTGCATGTTTGAACAGTTACTTTGAGCGTTCCCCGCCTTAAGTAGCGCTAGACAATTGTGACCGATCTGCGCCTCCTCTTTAACTAGATGATGGATAACATACTGGATAGAACACTGTGAACTTTCGAAGATCTCGGAGTGGAATTTGTATCAGCTGGTAAGGTGGCTAACGTAGGGGATACAGACGATGTTCCACTCAGTTCTTATGCAGGTATCAGGCAGATCATTTTGAATCGGCCAAATTATGACTGGCGCGTGTGGTATGCACGTTACACCTTCAAATTGTAAACTGCTGTTACAAGATTAGATTGGTCTTGGAACTATCTCTGTTGCTACTCGAGACTTTGGATGGCTTCGGCTACTCAAACGGTTTAACCTCACTAGCTGTGGTATTGCCGACGAGGTGTCCAAGAGGATGGCAAAAGTATGTAATATACTTGGTGACCTTCATCATTTGTGGAGTAATAAAAACGTCCGATTACTAATCAAACGGAGATTTTAGAATGTTTGTGTGCGCTCAAGTTTGCTTTACGTATCAGATACTTGGTCCATTCATGTAGAAAATGTACGCAAATTCCCTGTTTGACCACTGCTGTCCATCAATTGACCCGCATCAGATGGACCAATAGTTTGTGTAACGCGACAATCCGTCGGTGCATATTTGGGCAATGCACGAATTCACCACCGACAGCCAGGACAATGAAAAGGAAGTCTACACTATTCGCGTCGTGTACCTCGTAAACCGACGGTGTGTTTCTCACCGTGCGTTGTTCAGTGCGGTTTCTGATGGTTGGAAGAAGCCACAAAGTGACCAAGAGCTGTGGAAGCTCTGACTATTTCGTTGGGCAAGATGGATAGGTGCTGCTGCCCGGTTGAGGTTTTCGTGATCACCCAAACAACTAGTTAGAGGCGCTGTCCGAAATGGCAATGTGCTGTAGTTAATGACGTGTCTGCATTTATAACATTTCAAGTTCTATCACTTGACTTTTTTAAATCAAGTTTTATTCCTTTTGGTAATGCCTTCTACGTTAATCAATGTCAACAATGCGGTGAGTGGCGGTCCGAATCGCAGGCTCGTGGCCGTTCGGAAGAAATGATTTTGCGGAAAAATTAACGCCCATATATCCAAAATCTTCCACGCCATACTCATTTTACGAACAGTTCTTAAACATAAAAACATAAAAACAGTTGAAGCAAATGAGCGACAATCGTTTTCAAGATCGGTTGATAGTACGTGCTGTGACCCCATCCAATAAATCATGTTGACTCTGAGTCCTATTTTGTTGGTCCAAATGATGCTGCGAATTTTATTGCACATGGTTACTTAAACAGACCTTCGCAATCAACCAACTGAAAACTTGGGACAAATCGAGAACTACGGCAAGCTCACTTCATTAAAGTGGAGGAGGAGAAACAAGAAAAAAACAATTAATCTACCTTGACGAACACTGAATGTAGACATCAGCACAATCAGAACGATGCCACCAAGATTGCCCACAGTTACCCGCCGATCAGCAATCACACTAAAACTGTTTAAGACGAGCTCTGTAAGGCTGGCTGACTAGAATGAGCACGACAGAAGGCGATATTTAAAAAATCTAATCCGTTGGGTTGTCTTGACGTTACCTTAGTGCGGCTTCATAAAGGTCACAGAGAAAAACCTGACTTAAGGAACACTTACCTGTCGCATCCAATCATACCGTAGCTGACTTTGAGAAGCTAATGACGCTTAAACAAGTCAATCGCAATGTAAGTGTTAATTCAATTAGGATGCGTCTTGACCGAGACTAATGTACCCCCTTTAACTGTCGTCTAAAGCTCAAAAAGGTGACGGACGCAGAACAGCAGCGTTAGCGTCGCTAGAAGGCGATGTATAAGAGACAGACTCAGTGGTATCGTCAAGTAAACTTCTTAACAGAAGAAATGGTTGGCGGCATTCGAAACGGATTAGCCTGACACAGTGACCGAAGCCAGAGGATGCCTGCGCTTCAAAGTCATGTCACCACGACCTATGGCACCGATGGTTCCTTTGCGTACCGCGCGCTTCCGTTCTCGGCCGCGTAATAACTGCTCGTTGAACTCGCGGACGTTCGTCCGAATCGTATTCCTCCAGACCGTCCGGTTCAACGCTAAGTCTTCCCAACATCTGAAATCAATTTTACAACGTGAAAGACTCACCTGCACAGCATCCTGGTATCTCCGCTTTTGACCACCAGGATTTCGCTTACCTGATCTCAGTTGTCCATACAGAAGCTGCTTCGGAATACGGTCATCGCCCATCCGACGGACGTGACCCAGCCAACGAAGCTGATTTAGCATCAACATGGCTTCCATCCCGTTCATGTCCGCTCGCCGCAGTACCTCAGTGTTCGGAACCATGTCCGACCACCGAATACCCAAGATGCGTCTTAGACATTGCAAATGAAAGCGGCTAAGATAGCGCACGTTCCGCTGATACAACGTCCATGTTTCACTGCCGTACAGCAGTATAGACAGCACCATTGAGCGGTAGACAAAGAGCTTAGTGCTCGGCTTCAGGCTGTGGTTCTTCCAAACACGTCTTTCAAGACGTCCGAACGCAACACTAGCCTTTGCCACACGAGCTCTCAACTCGCGGTCCACGGACAGATCGGTGGACAAATTGCTACCCAAGTAGCAAAAATCAGCGCAGCTGTCGACAACGGCTCCATTGATGCGAATTTGGGGTGAAGGTGAACAGACAGCACCTTCGCCCGGAGAAGGCTGAAAGAAAGAAAATGTCTTACCTGTGTTGATATCCAATCCAAACTTGGATGCCGCGGTCGCGAAAGCCGTGGTCAGTCGCTGTAGTTCGTCCTCGCTGTGTGCGAATAGCGCGCTGTCATCTGCAAATAGAAGCATGCGCATCGTTGAGGTATGTAACCGGGTTGGGGCGCCGAATCGTCGGATATTCAGCAGGCGCCCATCCGTCCGGTACTCTACCTCAACGCCATCCTCCCCAGAGTCCTGAAAAGCAACTGTTATCATGGCAGTCAAATATAAACTAAATAGAGCTGGGGCTAGCACACAACCCTGCTTCACGCCAGTGACAATGTCAAAATCATCACAAGTCGATCCACACGACTGTACTTTCGCCCTCATACCCACATGCAACATTCGAATCAAATTGACGAACTTACCTGGACATCCAAACTTACCAAGCACCGTCCACAACGCCTCGCGGCTCACGGAATCAAAGGCCTTGGTGAAATCCACGAAGAGAGCATACAGGGGCTGGTTGCGTTCCCGGCATTTCTCCTGAATTTGTCGAGCAGCGAACACCAGGTCGATCGTACTCCGACTCGCCCGGAATCCGCATTGCTCCTCAGGGACATTGGTCTCCAGAACTTCCGTATTCAGCCTGTTCAGGAAAATTCTGGCAAGCGCCTTGCCTGCGCAGCTCAGCAGACGAAAGCCTCGAT
>LOND01001800.1:58116-73257 GCA_014220965.1 Paragonimus kellicotti | reverse complement strand
GAAATTCTGAGCAGCCGTGCAAAATGTGAAAAGTCCGAACAGTGTTATGACAGCTGTCTTGGAGATGTCTTTGGGGGCTATAGAACTCTGGTTATAAGCTCGCACTAGGTTAATTTCTGTGAATATTCGCATTCCTGATAGGTTTGCCGTCAGGTCCTGAATGTGAGGAATTGGATACTTATTGGGAGTGGTTATGTTGTCTAATGCTCGGTAGTCGCCACATGGCCGCCAGTCGTTATCAGTTTTTTAGGTACCATGTGCAACGGCGAGCCACATGGACTATTAGACGGACGGATAATGCCGAGCTGAAGCATATGCTCAAATTCGGCTCGGGCTGTTTTGAGCTTATCTGGAGCTAAACGGCGTGGACGACTTCGAACTGGCGGCCCTCGTGTGACAATGTGATGCGCGACGTCGGTCGTCACGGCCGGTAGTTCGTTAGCGGGGCGGACCAGTTGAGGGAATTCGGATAAAAGTTTATCGAAAGGCTCGCAAACTACGGGATTGGCTAGCATTGGACTGATCACAGCCGTATGCGACGGCTTACCCCGAACATTGAGTTTTGTCGAGGTATCAATCAGGCGTGATCGACGTGCATCGACCAGCAAATCGAAATGCCGGAGGAAATCGATCCCAATAATAGGAAAAGGTATATCAGCTACCACGAAAACCCAGCGAAAATCGCGTCGAAGACCAAAATTAAACTCAACAGTCGACGGCCGAAAGTTCTAATGGGCGTACCGTTTGCAGCTCGGAGTGAAGTGCCAGCTTCTGATCGCGCATCCGTTACTGAATGCGGGATGACACTAACTTCTGCTCCTGTATCGATTAAGAAGTGCATTTTGGAGGTTGAATCCTTTAGAAAGAAAAGGCGACTGCTGTTTGATTGGCCTGTGGCTGTCGTCGCTAAAACATGCCGGCCTGCTAGTTTAAACGTTTGTTACCACGACGGCTACATGGTGATCGGCATCGTTTAGCGTGATCACCGTACGTCTCGTGGTACCAACAGAGATCGCTAGTCTTTAGTCCGGGCGGTGATCGGGCACGCGTCGGAGGAATTTTAGATGGCGACCTAGTACGCTGAATGCTGGCACGAAGATCCGCCAGTTCACGTCGCAACTGAGCTATCTCGGCGTTTGGTTCTGAAGGGTTGCGTTCGCGATATTCAACTGCCTTGCGCAGGACTGCTATTTCAGCGTCCTTTGTGGTTAACAAATTGTCCGCGGGACTGTTACAGNATGAACGGCGGATGACTTGGGGGTATAGAACGGAAGTCGCTCCCTAATGGGCTGGCCAGCGTAAGTCGGGATAGTTTTTTTTTTAGCTGGTTTATCTGAAGTTACCGAATCGGCGGACGAAGACATTTGGTGATATGTCGATTAGTAGGGCCCGGTGACGTGAATGTTGCGTGAAATTGTGTAGTGAGTGCACTTAACCATGCAAGTTAGAGGAATCCGTAAGGAGTGTGTCTTGCTGACGACGCTTCACTTTCACTCATAGTCGTATGTTTGCAGAGTGTAGACACCGCGATGGTGAATGGTTTGGGTATAAACGTGATTGTTTTCAACAGCTAGAACCCTATCCTCCTTTCTCGTGTTCCTCTTTGTTATGACTTATCTCTTCCTTCATGTTTGTATGGCAGCTTGGTATAAGTACGAATCACTTGTGTAATGCTGTCTTTGATGATGATGATTATCTCTGTCTAAACTTATCATCCTTCTCTGTTTCATACGACAGACTAAAGAGGTACCTCTTGAGTGGTGTTTATCAACAATCCTTGTTTTAAAAACGATTTTTGGGATTGCATTTGACGGTTACAGAGGCACAGACCTTATGCATCGCACCCAAGAAACTGACGAATCTCATAATTGGGCGGCTTCTGAAATACTGACAGAATCAGGTTAGGCGAAAACGAGGGTCTCATGAACGGTTCCATGTCCATGGTCATATCGTTAGCTCGCGACAGACACTGGAGCATCGACATTCCACTTCGCAGCCAGTGGTCGTGATATTTTTGGACCTAAAGACTGCTTTTGATTCGACTGTTCGATGTGCTGTTTCCATTTCAAAAACGTCACAGCGAAACATACCAGTTTATAGAAGTAATTACATGCGCACCTTAGTAAAACGTGCGTATTCATGGGCAACTATCTCGAGCTTTCCCTACTGCAGTAGGCGTTCTTCAGGGGTGTCCGACCCCCTACTTCCTATTCAACTGTTTAACAAGTGTAACATGCTGGATGTGATGCGCCTGGAAATACTAATAATTTCGAACTGGAGTCTGTGACAAGTAATAAGCTGATTGACAGTGAATTTACGGACGGCACTCCTGTGCAAAGAGCATGCAGGCCATGCTGAACTGACTAAACGATATAGTCGATTTGTGTGATATGCGCTGTGTGCCTTCAACGTGTAAATTGTTGCTATCAGATCGAGCTGGCATCGAACCAATTTGTGCTGTTGTCCGGAAGTCGCTGGCGACTGTCGATCGTTTTGGCTATGGCAGTATTTCTATTTCATCAGCTTGCATTGTCACTAAAACATATCCACGAAAATGACGAGTGCAAGTGTATTCGTTAACCTTCATCACTTGTGGCGTCACAAAGACGTCTACTTGTCTATTAGGGACAGGGTTTGCTATGCATGTGTACACTTAGTTTTGTTCTGTGGTTTGGCGACCTGCCTCATTCCTGCGGGAGACACATGCAGACTCTTGGTAGTTGATAATCGTAGTCTCTGCCAGTTAACCAGTGTCAAATGGACTGACTTTGTGAACAACTCAACAGTTCGTTGACGCATATGTGGGAAATGTGCAAGTTTGCGACCGATTATCGAGCTAGTGAAAATGCACGTACTCAATATGCTGACGGAGTTTCTACCGCACCGCGAGTCACTCATTGTCACTCCTGACGTTTTCATGAAACTCAGTTGTTTTTGTTTGTCACACCAATTTATTACCCTACAACTTTGTAGACCATTATCAGGACCATTGGTAACCCGGGCGATTGTACCCATCGGTGCGGCTGAAAGGTAAACATGGTGATAATGTTGACGCGCCGGTAGGCGAACACATTTCAATGCGTCTTGACTATGTTCTCACCATGGATGATTTAATTGTTGACCATATCGAGTTTATCCCACTGTTTGAGCCAAGACCTCAGATGGCCATCTCGTTGGATTTCTCCTGATTTCAAGAGTCGTCGCACTCTTTGGTTGCGTATGAGCTATTTAACAGTTATTTTGTTTTATACTGTTTTTGAAATTTCCTATGTTTCTTCTTAGCAACAATTTTCCGCACTTTTGGCCGATTTTAAAATGTAAGGCGGTTGATGAAACCTTGAAGTGTGTATTCTTGTTTGGGCTGCTTCAGTTGGGAGTATTCACAGTCTTCCCATCAAGTTGCATCCACCGATAGCAGGCAACTAAGCGTGATCAAGACAATCTATGAAATTAATAGCGGACCTAGTCACGATGTTCAGTAACGTTTTTGCCGTTGCGTTGAGCAATTAGAGTGGTTGTGGGTTTCACCTACTAGCAGTCTCATTCGCTTCTGGTCTGTGGGATTTATTTTATAAAACTAAGTTTTTCATTAATTGTTACCACAGTGTATCGGCTGCTACATTATGCGCAGGAACGCATGTGGGTTAAATGCAACCAGTCTTCCCAAATGTGTGATCGCTGCAACCGACAACCGCGATTGTTCATCAACTGTCGCTACAACTGACCTACCGCGTGCTCAGACCAGTTTGATACTTGGTCGTTAAAACGTACAGTTAACCTGCTTAGATCAACTTTGTCCGGTTTTTCAGAGAAACCGGTGCACCCGAGATGAGGGAGGTATTGTGCAAGGTGAAGAATCACGCGCTGCTGAGAGTAGTTTCGGACTAATAAATATAAATTTCTCTGTACATAGCTGTTTGGGTTCCCTCTCCGTTTTCGGACACAGGAGTGTGTTTCAATTTCCGTCTGAAGATCGCTTCAAGAGCATGCTTTCTGATTAACCTAGAGCTTGACGTAAAGAGCTTAGCTGATACGTTTTCGACTTTTTTTTTACTAAGTTGATGTCTACGGAAGTCGAAGGTGACAACGAATGTAGCTTGATCTTTCAAGTTTGATTTCACAAAAAATATAATACTCTCGATACCAGCAGGTTACACTTTCGATTTTAGCTCATTTGAATGTAGCAGTTGAAGAAAATGTGCGTTATAGACTGTACGTAAATGATATATTGTGCGTCGTCAATGAAAGTTTTAATATGGACAGTGTTTTGTCTGCATTCAGCTCAACCCATTTCAACATTTCCCTCGGCAAAGGCTCAGGTTGTAACGTTCGCACACATATTCTTTATGCAGACACAATAAGAAATGCAGATGGTTCGTTCCAGCGGAACTGCACAGAATTCTGACTTGGAGTGGTCAGTACATTCAGTTTGGCAATTTTACTTCGTCAGGTTACGAGCGAAGCTTCGTGCAATGTCCCGATGGGCAGGCAGTAAAGATGTGTATCAGTGTCATTTTGCAAACTGGGCGTGAATTTTCGTTCAGTCCTGATTATCATATTCCCGATCGAGAACAAAATTCTATATCATACAACCAGCCTTTGCGTATACTCATTTGTTTTCTCATGTTATTTGATAGATTTTAACGTCGTAGTGTGCGGTTAGAAAGTGGCATAGGCAGAAGAGTTTCAAACGTGACTGTTGCTCATTTTATCGGTTCTAATAGCTTGTAGCAGAAAAGACGCCATTCAAGTCGTCTACCGAATGCCGAGAAATCCATCTAAGACGATGAGATTCCGAATGTTATCCCTTGCTGAGATCATTAATGTCCGATTGCACAACCCTGACCTTTACTGTCACTTGACCTTTTTTGGCCCACAACCTCTCGACCTCTCAGTGTGAAACGTTGAATGCTCACCTGTTGTCACACGTGCACTCCGCAACCTCTTTTGTTCGTTGCCCCTCCTAACCCCTATTACTGTCTTCATACTTATTATGCTGTAATTATCCTGATGGTCACACAGAAAGCAAATCTTGTTTGCCGCGCTGTTTTTCCGTTTATTTTAATGGGGTGATTTCTGGCAGCTTGAAAGACTTGCCGTTTGTCGATTTGCAGTTGATGGGGCTGAGAAATTGCATTCTGAACGCATTCGTAATGCGTGTTAATTAACACGGGGAGTGTATATTTTCCTTAACTTGGACACGATCAGTGTGTGGTCAGGAAACGTTGTATGGTTTGACGTATTTATGTATTATCGACCTTAGTCTTTACTTTGCTGTATTTTGTTATCGTTACCTGCATTTATTTTGCAGCCATGGAGGCAGATCCCTCCGTGGTACTTGAATGGCTGGAAACCAAGAATAATGACTTACAGCTAACAGCACTCAACCAACTGTGTGAGGAAATTCTGTTTTCTGATAACGTGGATGTATTTTGCGAACGGTTTCCCCCTCGGTCTCTTCATACCAGCGTTGTGTGCAATATTCTTGGATGGCCAAGCTTCGCCCGCTGTGCTAGAGGCCAATGCCAGAGCACTCTCATACTATTTGGATATGCATTTGGAGTGGTGCAAGTACATGTCAGATGCGGTGATCAGCGCATTATCATCTCATTTGGAGTGTGTTGACATGGGCTCTACTGAAAGCAATGAATTTGGCCAACAGTTAATCAAGGCAAGTTGTTTTTGTTGTTTACGCCATTTTTAATGTTTACGGTTGATGTTTTTTGGAAGTGGAAAATTTTGCTAACCATTATTTCTTGCGTATGTTTCCTTATACTTCGTTTTCGGCGGGTAAACAGTAGATTGCCGCACTCTGATTTGTAAGCTTTGCTACTATTGATGGAATAAACGTTTGCACTTGTTTACATTAGCTGACGTTTGTCTTCCCTTACTCTTATTATCAGCGTCATTATTCTCTTGATCTCTTCAGTTGCTCAAAATCTTCTGCAGTCACGATACAGCCACACTCTACTCTAACGGTGGTCTCACGGCCGTGCTTCATTTTGTCCAATCTAACGCTGCTCTTTTGCACGCGGATGTGTTACAAGCCGGTATGGAGCTTATTCGACGGTTGTTTAGCAAAGCTAACCCACAAGACCCAAAACGAGATTCCTGGATTAATTCGCTGAGTTCACTGATGGATTGCAAAGAACCTGGAGTTGCTGACCAAGCTTTGCGTGCATTTGCCAATCTTGTCTCTCGATTCGCCGAGACTGGTGCAGATCCTAGTCCTTTGGCCAATCCGTACATTGTCGATTGCTTGTTGCGTCGACTTCGTGTTGCTGGCGGCGTAGAACTCGGTGCTCATGTGGTTGATGTTGGTGTTAGTTCGGAATCTTTCACGAGTAAGTCGACTGCATACATTCGCAGCCAGTTTGCTTCTCCTGTTATTTCTCTTTGTCTCGTGCTTGGCTCAGATTAGCACACTGCCGATCGCAATGTAGTTCGACCACACCTTACCGATCAACTGACTATATCGGCTGTAAAATATTACTCTGTTTTTCCCTAGCTTGCAAAAATTGATTGGAAGTTGTACGCCATATTGTCCGTCAAATCTGTTTACTGATGACATTGTGAGTATTTTTCTTTGGTGCCATAATGCTGGCTGGCAGTCCATTGCTTCGTTTTCTCCTTGATGTCTGTTTAACTACAGTCTGTATTTCGTCGGCTATGAAGGTGCGCTTCATTCTAGGTAGTATCTAATCGGCCTTGCTATTGGTAACCTTTTAGATGTTCCTGTAATGATTTCTCATTTTGATCTGCTTTCACTCAGGCTTGGACGTTACTGGCATGAACGACATGCAAGGAAATCGTGAAAATACTGTAGCTGGGACAGAAAGTTATCCGGCGGTTGTGCATGCGATTACTAGCATCCTCATCACCTTATGCTGTACGTCGACTGCTCTGACGCAGACCCTGTTGACCAGTGATGGACAGTTTGCAACCACTTTGTCTATGGTTATCCAACGTAGTGATAATGAGACTGTGGTTTCTAGCGTTTTACGTTTGATCAATATCCTTCTGGTTCTCTTATATCAAGGACAAGACAAAGGCGCAAAAGACGCGACTTTGGTGAACGCGGATAGTTCGGACCAGACGCATACACCGACGCCGTCCAGCGAACCTGGTAGCATTCCGGCTGCTGTGATTAAAAGCCCTGTGCGTTGTGATGCACATGTAGCTATCGACCTTGGGACGGTTACAGAAACTCCTGTAGCTCACTCGACTGATGAAGAGTCTGTCTGCACTTCTACTGCTGACATCCTGAATTCGACGGATCCGGACAGCTTGCATCGATCTGTTATTGAAGCAATTAAAAGTCAAAATTTGGGTAAGCTACCTATCGCTACTCTTTGTTTTTGTAATCAGTTTGTCTGCCGATGCATTAAAATAATGATGATTATGCTTGACAAACGGAACATCGTCGTGTTATGGTCAACAGTTACGCACTCTCCTCTTGCTGGAATCCAGGTGCAATTGGTCCTCTATTTTCTCGAGGTTCCACATTTTATCACGAAGGAGAAAAAAACAAATCCTTTACAGGAAGACAGAAAGAAGGTAATGAGGAAGGGACCTAACTACTAAAAATAGCTACGTCTATATTCAAACATTCAACATCAAGGATGCCTACACCTTGCAAACAAACAAACAAGCTGTAAGATGACGCCCTACTTTCATTTACAGCTCGGTTGTTTATCTGCAATGTGTAGGTACCTTGATGCTAAATGGTTGAATATAGACGCAACTATTTTTAATATTTAAACCCCTGCTGTCCTTTTTCTCCTCTTTTTCTATACAGGGTTTGTTTCTGCTGTGCGGAATGCTAGCTAACCCCTTCAGGCATATCTATATTATTGGACCAAAGAGTCTGTCAGTCAGTGGAAATATCAGTGACGTAGATGGCACACTAATCCATACTAAGTCCAGAATGTTAGAATGCTGGACGGAACACGCTGGGGGCCAATTGGGTGGCCTACCATTTCTGCTACGTATTCGCCGTGCGCTTTCATTGTGGTAGCCTGGTCAGTAGATTTAGATCTATCCATTTCGGCACTCGAACGTAATAGGACTGCCGACCCAGATGATCTCCTATCGACACTTCTGAAAGAAGGTTGTGAGGCATTATTGGAGATCTTGAGTGGATTGTTGCAACCTGTGTGAACGGTCGAGAACCTCCGTGCCTATGGTGGTCATTCGTTAGTAGTTCCCGTATTGGAAAAGGTAGTCCGGAGTTCTTGCGTAAACCATCGACAGTCATTATTAAGGTTCTAGCTTACTTTATATTTCGCCAACTCTCCTGTCCGTGAGAACGACATTTTTGATAACAGGCTGGGTTTCATCCTGAATGAACATGTGTTGATCAGATTTTACTGTTCGCTCAAGTCTTGAACAGCTTCGTGCATACCGTAGGTTAAACGTAGTCACTCCTCTCATCTATAATGCTGCGTACAACTCAGTGGAATGGTCTACACATTTACTGTGATATATCAAACCAGTACGTAGGCCGGTTTTCAGTCCCTTAATCTGCTAGTGTTAGGGTCTACTCTGATGTATCTGAGAACTTCGACGCCAAGGGTGGCGTAGGCCAAGACTGTCTACTTTCGCCATTTCTGTTCAGTTATGTCATGACGGGTGGCATCACCAGATAAACAGCGATAAGTTTAGGAAGCTGATGTTTACTAGTGACTGCTAGACGCCTTCCTATGTTCACTCTTTCAGTTTGCATAGATTTAGGCCGTGTCAAGAATGCCAGCTAGTCCTCTGTCTCACCGAACACTGCCAGTGTTTCAGCCGACTGGCGTAAGATGCGGGACAGACAGATAATGGCTTGGTGTACGGCAATAAAGTCGTTCGTCGAAAGGTTAGTCATTATAGGTCGGGTTCGTCTCCATCACGACTCAGGCTGTGGCTGGCGAGTTTAGGTGAAATGGCGGCTTAGTGCACTCAGTGGTGTAAATTTTACCGTTGTTTGGCTGAGGTATTTGTGGAATTAGCGCTGTTAATTATACGGAGCAGTGAAAACCGTAAGGAAGGTGCCTTGTTGGTGTTCTCTAACTATTATGGTTTGGCGGTTTGTTTGTAACATGTAGGCTTTCTAATTTTGAATGTTTGAGCTTAGGCATAATCATTTTTTGTAACTAGCTCTCCTTCTTTTCATCAGAGCAGAATGGAACATATGCTGTGGTTTGTTAGCATTCCATTCACTGTCATCAATTACCGACGTGAAACATGCTGTACAGATAAGGTTGACTTGTTAGGTTGGTTGTTTTCTTCATGGTTTTGTAACATTTATGCACCCTCACAAACCACTGATGTATTGCTGTCTTTGATGATCTTGGTGTTGATGAGGGGTTTTGCATTTTTTTTACTACTTGATTAGGTTTCCTGGATTTACTGTGTTCCACAGACCTCTGCACGTACTCTCTTCGGTTTTATTTTTTCAGACGTATCCTGGATTGGGAGGTTATGAGTAGAGCCACTAGTGGTGCAACGTTTGTAGTGATATGTATTCACAGGCATCCTTTGATTTTTTTGGTCGCTGTAATGTGCTATTCCAGATACAGACGCTGTCAACCATAGCCGTCGAATTAGGTTGGCTTCGCATCTCTAAAGATTTGCCTGAAAGGTACTGAATTAAGTTAATATTCAACGTCAGGCCATTGTTATCCATCTTTTTTTCCTTTATTCCGTCTGTAACTCAAGAATAACAGTATACCCATTGAACGTTGACATACACCACTATTAATACAAGCGTTGTGTGAGGCAAAGTGAACCTCGGTTTGTGTGAGTTCACTTGAAGCAGAGCAAACATCCTGGAATGAATCTACTAAGCCTTCATGATATTGACGACACAAGACACGCTATCTGGATTGTCACCTGCACAAAATCCCAAGAGACAGAAGGTATCCAGTTGAAGAAGAACGCCTACGATTTGACTGATCACTGTATTGACTAATTTTTATTGCGAAAAATTCTAGCATATCAGTGTGGAATCGTACGTCCGGTACGCTGAACAAACGGCAGCTGACCAGAGCGTTTTCAAGCCTGACTAAACAAAGAAAACATGTTTGGATCAGTTTTACTACTTGAGTTGACAGGCGATTGCCCGCAACGGTCGAAACGTTAGAACTAAAAAACGTCTGACCACGTGTCACTGGGCTTCGTACCGGATTATCGAGTTTCTCATCTATGTAGTATACGACGACCTATATGTTTAATGTTGCGGCCGGCTAAATCTTGAAGTTCTCTGAATTATGTTGTTGCATTTTCTTCTCAGCTCGCTCATTAGTCCTTGTGTTTACTTTTGTGGATCAGCCTGTTGATGTTCCCCTTGTTTTTCTATACGTCCGGGCGCATGCATGTAACTACTGCTTGCGATTACTGTGGTTGTCTCTCATGCTGAGATATTTTTTGACAACCTGTTTGTTCCGGAGTAATTCGGTGTTGACAGCAGACATTGCCGTTCTTTTGTAATACTGAGTTCTGCACCCATTTAGGCAAATGTTCCTTCACTCTGGAAATCAAACACCTCTCGGTTCTGCCTATGTAACTTTCTTTGCAGTTACATGTAAATTGGTAGATACAGTGTGAGGTGCATCGATAGGCCAGTCTGTTTTGATTGGACGCACTGGCAGCTTCTGTGTCCGAGCTGATACACAAAGTTCGGCCGCTTTAAATTTTCGTTTAGTCGAATTCACTAGCCTGAGTTATTTGGTGCACGCTAGGCTTTTTGAATAGCCATTAGATTACAATACAGACTTGACCAAGTCTAATTATTCCGCAAGTCTGTCTTGTCTACAGATTCGTCTTGCCCTTGTGAAAAGTGTTTTCACTAGTGACCGTGAATTTATCAAAATCACAGCTGGTATGTTTCCGATGCACGTTAACCAATTTCGTTTCTTGACCTTGGGACAGTCTATCAGTAACGGGACAGAGATTACGTAGGGCTCTGTCTCATTTACTCTTCAGTCGGTTCTAGCCTAATGATATGATGATTAACCTCGGCTGAAAATATTGTGCTGTTTGCTAGTAAATGCTATCGTTTACACCAAGTCAACGACGCTAATTGTTTATGGTCACTACTATTCCGTGTTTCCTTCAATCGTTTGCCTTCAACACTTGAACAAAATGTAACATGAAACTGTCTGTTTCCTTGTGAATTTCGAATAAAATTGTCAGAGCACAAAACGAGCATTTTACTTTGTCACGTTAGTACCAAATGGCGTTAACTCGGATCTAGGGACTGCCGATATCCTCAATCAAAAGATAACGGTCTTTCGGAGTCATCTTATGCTGCGATCTTTGAGAAGATCTATGAACAAAAGCGAGGGTTGTTTGATGTTCAAAATGAATGAACGTTTGCCCAAGTGGGTACGGGAACTTGTCTTACCGCAGGACGATATTGTCGCTGAAACACGTGAACAACCAGTGTCCACTGTAGTTGGACGCATTTTGACCACCGGTCACGTAATCGATCCAGCTTGTGCGTTCAGACTTATAATTCACAATTCTTGTGATTTGCTAAAAACGGTCGCTTGTGCCTGTCCAGCCCCGCTTGCCAACCGTTCTGTTCATAGTGTATTCTGTTTAGAACTTATTTAGATGTCGACCAACAGGTTCCTCAGCAAACCTGCTTAACTTCCAGAAATGTGTAGGTTAGTGAGTGTCTGTTGAGTTATCATTGAAGCCCGTTTGAACATGAACGATGAACATGAAGACTGGTGATCATGAAATTCGCCATGAGCTCCCTCCCGTGACTGTATACAGTAGTTCTAGGTCATTTCATTGATCGTCTTTCGTAACCTTTGCCTCTTTTGTGCAGAGTTTCTGCGAACCGGTCTCGTCTCCGGGTCTATCAACCCGAACTATACCGATCATTTGGGTCAGACGCTTTTGAATTGGGCCGCTTCTTTTGGAACGCCGGCCATGGTGGAATTATTGTGCTCACACGGTGCGAACGTGAATCAGGGCGTTCGCAGCCCGTTAGACTATGCGGCCACATTCGGTCGCGTCGAGATTTGTCGCACTTTATTGACCCAAGGTGCTGATCCGAACAAGCGTGATGATCGCGGCCTACGACCGATCGACCGCGCACGTGATCACCTACCATATCCCGGCTGTCGGCAAGTGGTTGATCTGTTGGAAGCGGAAGCCAAACGTAAGCCTGTTTGATCGCTTTTCGGATATGCCTTTGGTATGTCTGTAAATGCTATCGTAAACACTGTGTATGTTTTTTTTTGTTCGGACGTCTGTGAGTTCGATAGGCGGTTCACAGTGGACAGGATTGTGTTTCAGTCAGGATAATTCGAACTGCATGTTTAGACAAAACGCTGTCACTGCACGTTAAGTATTCAAGTTACTGATTATATTTCGTCTTGGCTTTCATTGACTGCCAGTTGGCCAATGAACCCCCCTCCCCTCTGGTCTTGTTACAATCGTCTCCATTTCATCCTCCCATTCCGTAGGACTGTTTGTTGGACCATCTTCTTTGTTTATTTTTTCCTCTGTAATATTCCATAGAGTCCGTGTACAACTTTTTGTCGATATAGAGGGAAGTCTTCGTTGCTATCGTTGCTATAAACTGTCTCCGTTCGCTTTTCTCGACGACGTTTGTGCTCATTAATGTGTTGTTTACTACACCCTTACTGTTTGTTTTTCACATACACATCTCGAACGTGCTGAAGTCACAAGGCGTACATTTTTCTCTCGCTACCTGTTTTTTTTCCGGATCGCCATTCCTTTAGTAACAATGACAGCCCCTATTGTTCTTATCGGTAAGTATGTGTTCCAACTGTGACAGGCTTGTGTGTGTTCGGTCTTCGTTAACGGTGCGACCCAACCGATCGTAAAATTGCTCATTGTGTTGAAGATCTGGCGGTCGAGGTGACCAAGTCAACGTTCGAACTCTAATGTACTCGATGCAGACCATTTTGTGTGAATGCCGCGGAGGCCAGGCACATCGTCATACAGCCGACGATAATCGTTGTGTTGGCTTTCCTCTTGGCTTCGGAAGACAGTATCAGTATCAGTGCCTAACACTCACTGTGATCTCATAAATCCTGATCACAGTAAAGATAAATTTGGACCTATTGTCAGCCGTTTTGCTTTAACTAACCGCGTTAAGCGTCGATTCTTCTTCGTCCGCCTGTTTGCGTCTCATACGTCCGGTTGTATAGTGAAATTATATTCCTTTCCTCACTGTGATTCGGGATTGCGTTAAACATTGACTGTTCTATATTTTGATGTGTACCTTCGAAAGTTGATACTAGCTTGCCGGTTTTTGTTTTCACTCGACATACGCTAATATGGTCATCTAATGTGACCAAGATATCCAACTCAGCCCTGTTACCCGGGTAAACGCGTGGACTAACTGAATGCCACCGGGCACGTTGCCAGGTTGCGAATTGGGTAACGACCTTCTACTTGAAGCCTGATTGCAAAATTAGCGAGGTTCTCCTATCGAATAAACATTCGCGGACAATGAGCGGTAGTACTATCCGAGCGTGGGGTGGATTCACGGTTGTCAACCGGGTCTTCTATAGAGTACCGCAAGTTATTTGACGGTACTACGATATGGCGTACATTACCCCCCCACAAGAGGATTTCATTTGCCCCAACGAAAACATCTGGGCTCCTGGATAGCATGCCGTTCGTCTGGCATGCTTTCCGTATGGCGTACTAACATCTCCAGACTCTGCCAACCATTAACAATCCCAGAGGGATGCGTGCGAATTGCCTCGGTGATCACCGTCTCCAACAGATACGCAAAGTTGAATGAGTGGACCTCATTCGAACAACGTGTAAATCAGTTTGATCAAGGGCCTTCGGCAACAGGAGGCATGTGTCTCAACAGCCTTGTCGGTTTTTGACTCCCTGGCTAGACATCTACCACGTCAGATCCCCTTTTCTTGATGATTCCTCGAGCTGCTGCGGAGTACATTGGGCATCCTGGATGAATAGACTCCATCTGAAAAGCGTACGAACCGAACCACTATTGGTCGCCGACCCCCAATGGGCTGTAAAGTCCATGCTTCCCCCTGCTGCTTTGCGTGTTAAATTTCCCTTGAAACAAAGACTCCGGTTAGGTCTGTTCAAGCCCACCCATTTCTTCGGCCTGGGAAATCGAGTAGTATTCTGCCCTCACAATCATGCAATTATGAATTTTGTCATACCTTTCCGTCACAACTCTGTGACCGAGGTGTCAGCGGCCGGCTTTGCTCCCATGTCACATTTTGCGACACCAAACCAGTTTATCTCGTTTTCCTCTCTTTTGTTAAGTATATCTTCACTAGGTGACCATTCAGCCTCGTCTACAAAAGCACACTAGAGACTTGTCCTGTTCGCAGCACGCGACGGAAGCCATAACCAGAACACTGGTGTACCAAATACCTAGGTTTCTTTGCATGAAGAATCCAAACTCCTGCTCGTCCCCATAACACCAATTAAGCTTGCTACATTTAGTGTTCGTACACTTATGCAAATAAGCCAGCAGGCAGTCATCGCACGTACTCTGTAGATCCTCGCCATCGATAAGTGTTGGTTTTCTGAAACACAGTTTCATGATTCAAGCGCAGTGTTACATTTGCAATCTCCATCAGCCGTTTCACTGTGTGGGCACAATGCACGCTTTTTTGTAGACCCTTCGGCCAAGCCGGTGATGGAATTGCCCTAAGCCCGTACGCACATAAGGCGCTACTTAACTGGATTCTCGTTGGCAACCGTATTTACGCTGTCAGACTCGATGGTACGGTTAGAGCTTCGAGAGGCATCCATCACAAACACTGTCTGTTGTTGTTATGGCATATGCCCACACAGACTGTAGTTCAGACGTAGTCGAGGATGTTTTCCATCACTGGCTCACTAACCTTCCGCATACCACGTGGCGCACGGACGTTGTAGTATTACCTGGATACGTGAACGTCCAAATAGGCGCGGTAATCGCTGACGAGTGTGACTTAGGTGCTCGTCGAACAGACAACGTGAACGTTTGTTGCAGCTCTGTGCTGATAACGGTCTGTTTCTGGCAAGTACTAATTTTCGACGTTCTAGGCGTCAGTGCGCCACCTGGACGACCTCCATCGCCGAGTCAATCGTGGACACAGATTGACCACATGGCCGTCAGCTATTAATGCGTGGCTGTTT
>LOND01001800.1:42931-53394 GCA_014220965.1 Paragonimus kellicotti | reverse complement strand
TTCAATTGACAAGGTTAAACGATTAATTTGTGTACATGTTTCAAGCACACTAGGTGTTTTTTTGTATTTACGGCAACCGGCGAATGATCGACCAGTTTTAAACATTGTCAGTCGAATTGCTATAAGCTCTACTTTTTGCTATGCTTTACCTCAAGTGTTTGCTCAAAGATGAGTGTGCTTTTGTGGTATTTATTTGGTTAGTAGTCGCTTTTGTGTCGCATACATCACGTGATGTTCGTGTACAGCTGCAACGTTTCGTCATTCTGCTGCCAGCCTACATACTGCAGTTGACGTGCATGGTTCAATTTGTTTTCACGTGGATGCCTGCTTCTGTCGTCTGCCCTGTGGAATGTTGGCGGTAGTGAACGGTTTGTGCGTGTGACGGTTGTATCATGGTACGTTTTTTTTTTACTGTTTACCGTATTGACCATCGACAAGGCTGAACTTGTTATTTTAATCTGCCGGTAAGTTTTAGTTTTGTTTGCACATTTTACCCAAGCTGGAACCTTGTTTTTATCGATTTGTAACCCACTCAAGTTTTCTGCCCATTTTGCGATGCGTTTGGTTCACGTTGCAGGCTTCGTTACCCGTTCACCATTGTCCAGTCCGTCGTACGCACCACCGTCTAAACCACTAACGATCGAAGTGAACCCGGTCGAGAATGTGACTGAGCACGCGTCCCGCTCGGAGGCTCAAGAGATTTTCGTCAATCGACTCTTCCCTGTCTTGGTCGGACTATTTGAAGATAGCACTTCGTCGGATGTGAAGTGAGGTCGCATCATTGTCGATGATAAAGTCACTTTTTCTTAGTGTTTTTAAAAACTTGTTTCGGACACAAACTTAGAACATAAACCTCTTCAAATCGTTTTGGATCAATCAGTCACTCCTGTATGCTTTAGTAAAATTTGTAATCACTATATATATATATATAAAGCGTAAAAACCACAAGAAATCTAGGACGTGTCATAAGATGGAAAAGAGTATTGTGTAAGGTGAAAGAGAAAACAAATATGGAGGGATAAGGAAGAAAAAGGTACGACGATGCACACAGATTCGCAACACCAGCGCTATTGATTTCTTTCTTTGCCATATCAAACATCGTCCTTGACTAAAGGTGGTCAGCGTGTTTTGGATCCCAGCTATACAGCTGGGAGTGCCCTACTGAAGCAAGCTTCAAAGTGTATGCCTTCAGACCCCGAACCCAAGTTATGCACTGATCACTGGACTGCCGCTGCTAGTCTAACCCACCACTTGCAAATAAGGGACGATACGGCAGGCGATTAGTTGGTATTCGTTAAGCCAAGCCAACGAAACCTGTGGGACGAGATCAATACGCCGAAGGATCGATAGGGTATATAGGTTCCGAATACACGTCGGCGAACCTCGTCCTTGCTGATGTGGTGTTATCACCCCACATCACCAATGCTTCGGTGACATCGATGATCGGAGTCGGATAGTAAATGAACATTCTCTGCGTGAATGGAGCAGGTTTCGAAACCACGAAACAGAAATGTCCTGACATTTGCACTGTACACTCTGCTTTTGACAGAAACACTGAGATCATACCGAAGTCACAAATGGTGTAAGTTGGCAAACGTCATCTGATCCCTTGTTATGTGATTTTTGATCTCACCAGACATTCCACTAGCGTTGCGATACCTTCCAAGATACATGAATTTCTCGACCACTAGCAAATGCTCACCACCAAAAGTGAGTGCAAGCATTGAGTGCTGCCAATCTTGCAACAATAGCACCTTGTACTTAGTAGGTACAAAGACTGTACCAAATTGAGGAACTGAAGCTTCTAATCTGTATAAGATATTCTGGCGCTCTCTGCGAGCTCTCGCAGATGTCGTCTCGCGATGTTGGATTCATACTCAGTGCCCCGAATTCCAGTGCCTGGGAGAAATTCCATACCATCACATCCGCTGTCTGTCAAGGTAAGTTATGGAATCTCGTCTGCTGCAAAGTTGAACAGGAAGAGGCAGGCTGGAAAATATTGTCATGCCCCATTGGAGATGCTTAAGGTGGGTGATACGCTGCCATAAGCCCTAACCCTACCTGAGATCTGTCAGTAAATTGCAGTCAACATGTTCACGTACTTCTTAGGCACAACCTTCCTTAACAAACAGTCTCAGAATGCAGCTCTGTCAACGGAATCGAACGCATCCCTGATGTCTGAGAAGACATCAGTTGTTGGCCTTTTATATTATTGAGGGAGTTCAGGCGTCTGGCGTAGTTTGAATTTGTGATCATTGCAGCCACGACATGGGCGAAACCCAGCTTGTTCCTCACGGAGATGTTCTTTGCGCGTTTCGGTCAGCTTACGGATTACGTCGCGTTCTTCTCACGTTAATATTTTGATTAGCAATGTCGTTTCTTGCGGTGAACGTAGTGCAGTTAGATTTTCCGTGATGGAACTTCGCTTTATATTGGTTTTCTAGTTTCTGATGCAGTTGCCTGAGGTGTGTTTGTAAATATTGATACGACATCGAAACGAATAAGTATTTCATCGTTCTCGACAGAAATCGCGTTGATTATTTGTGCCGTCATAAGTATTTCTGGTTTAATACTACTGGATATTATTAATATTTATAAGAGTCTTCTCAAATGCCTTACAAGCTCATGTGGTTGCGAGCATTCCAACCAACAATAGGTCTGACAGTTACATAAGCTATTTGACTTCTTAGGAGTCGATTAAAACGTGGCTTATCGTGAATTTCTGATATAAACCGTTCCCGTTATGATCCATTTGGTCGACGAATGAGGTGAATTGGTTGGCATATAAATATCAGAATCACTATCACGTGGTATCGACCGTAACGATACTCAAAATCCATAGAAAAACGCAGATTATGTTGACCTCCAGCGGAGAATGTATTTGGCCTCAAACTGAAGGTAACGTAGCTGAACAGCACCTTTGCATATTGTAACATGCAAGCCGGCCACTTTTATTGCGATGCCCGCAAAACTCATGGTCCAACTTTGGAGCAAATGTGGAGACACCGGGTGACAGCGTTTTTCCGATGTAAGGGTTCCAGGAGCAGTCCCGTAAAAAGATACAACATAAGCAGACATGAGCCAGAAGCCCAGCAAGCTGTGCACAAACGAAAACGAAAACGGCGCTAGTAGCATGGCAGCACGCTGTTACACAATTCGAATTCCATCCGTGGGCCCTTGCTAGTTTCAATGCGCCTTATAGTATACGTAACGTACAACCAATAGAGCAGACAAGGATTGTGCCTAAAGGTATATTACGCAACACGCAGCGGTGCTAGAATAACCAAAAGGGATAAGTGTACAAAGGTATGACAGAGTTACGTCTAAATGCAACTGTCCTCCTTGCTCGTCTGACTGTCCGTTGAATCAGGGTCCTCGTGCACAACGTTGACATAGTGGTCTGAAAGTTGAACAAGTCAACCATGTAATAATCACAACTTCAAATTTAATCCGTGCGCACTAACTGGTTTCGATGGCGCGTTACATATATAGACTCCGAATGATCTTGAATAATCCCACCTTGATTGATACAATAAAAGCGTAATGGGTTACTCAGAGGTGGTGGAGAAACATGCGCCAAATCTGGGTTTTAGCATGTTGTGTTCGCTAAAAGTTGGAATTCTAAGCTACAAAATGTTTATCGATGATGTTGAGAAATAAACCATTTTTGAGGGAATCTGCTTTCTCCATCACTAATATCTTCTCTGTCCATACCTTCGAAGAAGGAACAAACTTTGCTAGGGACCGGCTAGTAGCTGGGATATCCGTATGTTTAGATATGAATTTTGTTTTCAATTTCAAAAATTACAATATCAGCGTGCAAATTTTCCAAGTGAGTTGACGACGTTTGACAGCTGAAGAGGTTGACCGTATTCATTCGCAACAGACATGAAGAACTGTCGTCAGCTGCCTCTCCGTCGATAACCAACTGACCACGGAAGTCGCGGCGGCGACGTCTGCCCCCAAGCATTCGCTCCACTTAGGCTAGCTCGATCACTCGTGGAAAACAATGTAACTGAACGAAACTTTGCCGATCACTTCGAGTTGGCGATGAGGACAGAAACCTAAATCTGTTGACCCAAGTTGGGTTACGCCCATCCATTTCTGGCTACAGATCTCAATTGTTCAGACTCACTTTACCAATAACATGCCTCTTATTCGACAGTAGGAGGCTAGCTGACCTCGGACACCGTTTTGTTCCAAACAGTAGTAATCAGAGGACACAACTCATGAATTATTTTTACACAGGCGTGCGCCTAACCGTGTTCTTGACAAAAAAGCAAACAAAGTGATACTCTCAACTTAACCCTCAGAAAGCAGAGTACCATTCGATTGTTCTTAAGCCTATAGTGTCTATTGCTGACGATTGATCAGTATGGTTTTCTAAGGATTCACACTGTGGCTGTTCATCGGGCCATTGACCAGTTATGCAGTACTCGGTTTGTGATCTGTGGTCAGTAATTCTCTCGTGCTGGAAGATATGGTGTTTCATGACTCTCTGACTGTTGCTGACCAACGGTTGCTCTAATGCATCACTCGGCTACTTTAATCTGCGCTCCTTGACGACGCTCTGGAGCCTACTATTCATCATTATGAATGTTTAACAACTTCATGATAACAGATGTATGCAATGATTGACAGAATGGTAGTTCACACTTTTGCTGAGGTTAGGAGCATAAACGCGTTTTTCTTTCTAAAAGGGTTTATTAAAGAGGAGGAGGCAGGTGGTCATAAACTGCTTCCTTGAACACATAATTTCCGTTCCTTCAATTCGCTTCATTTTCTGATGAACGGTACGAAGAAACGTCCATTGGGAATTTTCCACAGCAACATTTGTTTGGCTTGCAGTGTATCTTTAGAACATTTTTTCGCCCTGTGGAACAGTATACGAATTTGTGACTTTTACATACTACCAGAGTGAAATTCGTGCAGTTCCCTGCACTTTCTTGCTTATGTTGGCTTGCAGCACACTGTACGTTCGTTAGTTTCATTTAAATGACATCTAATCACGATATTTGAAAATGTAAGCTCTCACATTATTCATACTGAAAGGATACTGTGAGGCTCAGGTGCACACAGTTATATGTTTGGTCTACGTTTCCAAAAGAATTAGTTGCTCTTCCAACCATACAATTGTTAAACACTGAAAACAGGTGAAACAAATTCTTCTTGAGTGTGTTAGCTATTTATTAAACAACCACATTAAATGTTACTAGGCCTCATCGTTCAATTTTGTTTACTTGCACAATTACTGTCCGGTACGATGAAACTATTCCTATCATCCATACAGTGTGTACCACAAACAGTCTGCTGGCGGTGGACGTGGATGTTATGGACAAATCATTCGCGACTTGGTCATATGCCATTCTTTATGACTGTTTCAGTATACACAATTTATCTACTTGTCTCGTGTCCGACTAATTCATCTCCTTTCCATCTATTTCATCTCCTATCCGTAGACGACAATGTCTGCTCGTTGTGTGCAGGATGGCATTGTTTCTGCGCACGGAACAATTGGAGCACATTAGTAGAATGGAAGTCCAAACTCTGCCTTTTGCATTCCAACTCACACAGTTGGTGTACAAAGTATTTGTCGAGGTTTGTTTTTACTATTTATACTCATTGACATACGTACCGTCACTGTAAGCAATCTGTTCCGACTAATTTGATCTGAGGCTGTTACAATGTTTCCTCAGAGATGTCGAAACGTTGGAGGTAGTGTGGTTTTGATCATATCAAGGGTATCCGGCTCTTCTTGTCAATCCGACAGGAGTTGGCTCGCTTTTGTACTGAGCAAGAATGCTTAATGCATTCGGTAATCTTTGTGAGGTTTTCTACTAATATCATCCAGCCATATCTGATTTTGTGGATTGATGTGTGTTTCGACATGATGTGTCGACAGCGGTAGCCTCCACAAGCTAAAGCTGTCTACGACAAAATGAGGCTTTTTCTCTCATAATAGAAACAGTTTTATTCTATTCGTCGGAAACACGGTCGGTGTAGATGGAGGATGTCAAACGTATTCGACTCTTCGATCATCACTATTTACATTCACTTGAATTTATCTGACGGTCTCATTTGGCAAGCACTGAAAAAGTGTCCTCTCAGTTTCTGTTCTGCTGAAGACCAAGTGAATCTACGCGTCCAACATCTGAAGAAGTCAAATCATAGAATGAACACACCTGTAAGATGTTGCATATCGCTTCTTATCTGCATACTCTGACCCGGCCTAGTGGTTATGGCACTAATTGTATATCTGTATGATTGGTTACCCTACTGTTGTGCCTAACCTGTTTAAAAAATGCTAATGAACACCAAATCAAGTGTTCCACTGTAGCGGAGGTATTTGAGGATTGATGCCAAGCTATTCCAGAATGTGACAGTGAGCAAACCTCATATCTTGACCTTCCTGTCCAAGTTGAAACCCGAAGCGCTAGTATCTCTGCTGCCCTTCCCTTGCTGCGGTGGACTGACCGAGTGTGTAGTGGGGACAGTTTGTGAGAGGAACAAGCTAGACATCTGCGTGACTCTAGTTTTATAGGAATTTTGTGGGCCTGAAGACTGAGATCAACTACAAGCGGTATTGCACTTCTGAACCCTCCTATCAGATGGTAAACAGCATCTTTGACGGTGAATAATTTTTTACCATTAGTTTGTTTAAATAATCTTCTCCATCTTATCAAGTTGCATCACGCAACCAGACGATGATAAACTTCATTATTCTGAAAGACTTTTGCCCGAAGTTTCTGCATTTTGTCTGATCTGATGCATTCTCCACTTTTTACCGGCTTCTAATTCCTCAGGTGATACCCAACACTCATTCATTTTCATCGTAACCTACGCACGCTTGATGCTTGGGCGTATTATCTTCATCTGATTGGTGTGGTTGTAGCCATTGACAACAATCGATCGAACCGCAATCGGCTGTTTTTGACCTCATCGTTTGACGACTTTCGTCTGTAGTTTTGTCTCTTATTTTCTTGCACGTATGCTCCCGGCTTGTTTCTTTTCAGGAAACGGACGAATTTGTTTTACGTGGCCTTGAACTGAGCCATTGTCTTTTGGTGAAACTACCACACATATATGTGCGAGCATTCTATCGGTTTGGTCTGGTTTCATTGCTCCGTCAACTGAAAGAAATATGGACATACTTACTGGCGGACGGTGATGATGATCTGACCGAACTGGAGCAAGAGGATCAAAATGGAAATATCGTCTTGCACCGTTCAAAAGATTCGGAAGCCAGTGCCTGTGTGCCGCATTCGCAACCATCGGACACTAAGTCGGATGGAACTGTTGCTGTGGGCAAGGTGTCATTGCCTGACGCTGCGGTTAGTGTTATGTACCGTTGTTTGTTTTGTGGGCTGGGTTTTTGTCCTCAGTATTACGTGATAAGAGCTACTGTCCCAATGAACTAAATATAAGCCAACTTCCATTATGCTTTGTATTACTTGCTAGTGAGCGGGTTACCTGAGAACCAGATCCCCGTTCCGAAGGCTTATCGTAAACTGTCACCATCCTCCGTGGTATCCAGTAGGGTACGATACTGTCCCTCCATTTCTTTTCAACTTTGCAATAGACGAACAGCCGGACAAAGCTATGGGTGGTCACAATAATAGTATCCTAGAACTTGTCGTGAGCACAGAATTGCAGGCTCGGACTTTATCTACGATATTGCACAGGTGGTGGATGCATGTCAGTATCAAATTTACGTAAGTATACCTCGCTTTTGTGTCAAACGACTCTGTTGGGAAATGTCAAATAAATGCCAAGCCCAGCAAACAACTGAACACCGAAAGGTACCTAAGTCAAAGGCAAAATCAGGTTCACGAACGATTGTTTCCGAACTCAAAATTGGTTGATCGAGACCACTTCTGCAAACCGCAGAAATCTTGGATTAGAATTACTTAATAGAGTTTCTAATGTACAAGTGGAGTCACTAACATCACCGATGGTCTAGTGACTATGAACACCAGTTGTTTTCGCATTTCAGAGACGTTGGCGTTCTCTGGCAACGCGGAATTCCCTATCCCTTCCAAGAGATATTTCCTTCACTTTGGACGTCAATCATCTCTTGGGTCTGCGTGTGTAACTCTCTCCGCAGCCACGTGTACTGTGATAGAACTATCGTGAGTTCGCACGGACAGGCGTTGCCGGCTTATGGATCTGAGCTAGCGTACTTAGTTCAGATGCATCGCATGTTCGTTTAATAGAGTTTATTTGTCTTCGAGTTGTGTGGTGTCTAATGTGATCACTCGTAAAAGACTGTTCTGCATACCTCTGTTCTCTGCAGATCGGCTATACTTTCGGATTACGTACTGTCCAACTGACTGTTGGACAAATGAGATTAGGTCCAGTTCCTCCGCAATATCGTCTTCTTCGGGTGAATAGCGTATTCACTGGTGGACTTGCATGTTGAGCTGAAATGGAGCTACTGAGGTTCAGTTACTGACTGAACCACGTGAACTTCCTGATGCAGCCACCTTCCCAGTAACCTGTTTGTTTGCCTAGAAACGGCAGGCAGTTATCCTGCAGTTATCAGATAAACTTCAGGTCAGATTGACCTATTTAGGTGTTGTACTGGGTCATCTACTGCTCGTTTGGATTGACTAGATATTACGTGTGTAGTTGACGCATCGTTTGTAGCATGACAAGCTTACTATGCTTGCGTGTTGCTCTCGTTCAATCCCTAACACGAATACTCTGCTAAGATGGATCCTAATGGACTGTTCATGACTGCTCCGACTGTTTGACCTCAGGATTGATCGTGAAAACGAAAACTGTCTTTCTCATTGCAGAATCATGTTTCCCTCGGAATATCAGTCATAAAATTCAACGTTATGTAAGTCGTTTCGACTAGCTCACAAATATTGTAAATTGTTTCATGAAGTTGGCCTCACGATGGTGAACACGTCAGTACAATAACGAACTTACTGCTGTCTAAGCCACCAATAGATTCTAGAGAATATTTAATGGGATATACTTGGAATTTTCATTTTAACCGAATTTGGGTGGTTATTAGCCATCATGCCAATTAATCGGATGGGAAGTTTGTCATTGTCAGTACAGATTCCAGCAGCATCTCATTCTTTTGCATTTTGGTAGGTTGTACAATTGACGTGTTTAGTGTAACAAATTGGTTCACGTTGTTACTTTGTTATGGACGAACTGATACGAATTGCCTTCATCTACCATGCTTCATTTTCTGACTTCTGATGGGGCTTAACTGTTTGGATGATCTGGATTTTGTTAAAAAATTTTCTTCCTAAAAATATCGCTTTTAGTGATGGTGTCAGAAAAGTGCTAAGTTTGTATCGCACCTAAAATGTACTGCCTGAGAGACTCTCCTATGTCATTACGTAGCAGTCGTCAGGATCGGGCCCATAACTATATTCACCGATTACTAAAAATGTCGTCAGTATAGTTTTTTGTGTGCTGTCTCTGAAAGTTCATTCTTTTATGGATGGTAAGTGCATGTAGTCGGTCTGCTCACCCCATTGTCCTCTATAACGTTACGGGCTAGTTCGTTAAAACGCCCCCGTTTGTCCCAAATTAACTGTCGCATTGGAACTCACTACCGGCAGATGTACAGTAAGTTAACTCAGAGTTACACGTAGTATGAAACTCACTCGCCGATCCTCAACTTGTAGACACTTCCGGTGGCACTGAAACGGAAGTACTGTTTATTTAGCAACTTGTTACTGCTAACGTAGACCTCCTACCTGGTAGAGGATTGATTGTTCCTGATTATGTTGACAACAAGGTTTTGCTGTTTGACAATTGTCAGACAGCATACACAATGCTAGATGTTATTTTACACTCCGCCAAGTGCTTCGGAATGTGCCTCACAGCCTCAAATTGCAAAGTGCTTCTACAAGACTACTGTGATTTTGTAGATTCAATGTTTGATGATGAATTTATGGGGGTTGTTGACCGGTTTGTGCACTTGGGAAGCTGCGTCAACGGCGGCGATGTAGGTGTAGGGAACTGGATGGAGGCGGGTATCTGTAAGGCTAGGGCGGTATTCATTGACCTGGGACGGCCCTGGCGACAGAGAAATATCTCTCTGAAACTTGAGGGTGGCGTATATAAGGGATGTGTTACTTTAGGGCAGCGAAACATGGCCGCTCAGGTTAGATGTGAACCGTCCTCAGGTGTTTGATCACCGATGTCTGCGTTTGGTCGCTCGTATTGGGTGGCACTAAGGAATAAACAAGGAAGAGGTTTAGGGGCGGGCATTCTGTATCGATTGTCGATTGAGTTCGTCTGTTCAATCCTTACATCCGTACAGGCTTGGATGGTTGAGCCATGTGCCAAGGATGTTAGCTGTTCATCTGCCGCATCCAGCACTGTTTGCCGACGCTGCGGCTGACTGGCGTAAGGTGTGACGTGGACAGATGATGACCTGAGGTTAAGAACTGAAGTATTTCGTCAGGATCGCGTTTGCTGGGAGCCTCACGATG
>LOND01001800.1:18319-34382 GCA_014220965.1 Paragonimus kellicotti | reverse complement strand
CCAGGCTTGCGTTCGGCTCTGTGCTGACTCATCGTGTTGCACTAAGCCGTTTGCTATGTAAAGAGGGCTTGCTTATTGGTTTTACTGTTTTGACCATGGATCACGTGGTGCTTTCATTTATCATCCGGAAGATCACACTTTAGCCCTGCTCTCGGTCTGCGTTCTGCACTGTGCAGTTTCCTACGTGCGTCTCGGAATCGCTTAGTCACCACCGCTGCCACCTCTTCTCCCATGACTGTCAGCTGATCAAATAACGCATTTGGTTTGCACTACAGGTGCCGTTTGATTGACGTCGTTGGCTACTCTTAGTTCGAATTCCTGCGCATATACTTACGTAGTTTGTAGATACTAGTTAGAAGTGTGCGTTTTCAATTTGTTTGTCTTCTGGTCGTTGGCAGTATCTTTTTGCGAATGCAATAGTCTCCACGTTATTCATACAACATTGTTAATAGTGTTTGTTGGTTCGGATGAATTTTGGTGGCATGTTTATGTGGAACTTTTTGTTATTCTTTTTACTTCCATTTTAGTCTCCCGAATAGCTTTCCATTTAAGTGATTTCGTTGATGATCCTCTAAATCATTTTCCAGTGTTTCTGATGTGTCACTTCAGTGTAAAAGAGCTAATCAGTCTGACTGCGGTAGCGAAAGCCTAACATTGTAGTGTTCATCCTGAAACCGACACTTCACGTCCTGTTTCTTCCTTGTTCAAACTCACTAAGTAGACGTAGCCTGAGGGGGGACTGAACCGGCGACTCTGTGTCGCGAGCCAAAGCTGTTATCTCTCCGGCCACTAGTACTCGTAACACGTAATGTTGTCCGTTCGAACGTTGTTTAGACTTTGTCTACTTGTTAAATCCAAACAAGGACATAGTCGGTCGTGAAATCTCATATCGACGATGAGCAGAGTTTTTTTCCACTTGCTTCTCAACTTTCTGGTCATCGTTTGTATAATGAACATAAGTTGTTTGTGAGCAGTTTGCAAATTATTTCTTCGCCAGTGGGCCATGCCGGCATTCTGTACGCTTCACACCTTACCTCTAGTGTCTAAAATCTGTTTGGTTCAGTTACATTCTAAAGTGATAAATCTTCCGCGAGTCGGACAGTTGTATATTGATATTGGACTCAAGCGAATCCACTTATTGTGTTTAGCTTAAATTTTCATGTTATGGGTTAAGTACCGCGCGCGCATTTTTGCTTTTGCTTGATGCCATACATTCTCATCCCTGGTATGTTCTCAGGCTTCAAAGCTTGCGGTGCTTACAGTTTTGACCGTAAAAAACGAAATGTTCGATTCAACTATGAAGACATTTGTCTGGATGTCATCATATTATAGCAAAATGCTCAATAAAGCACGATCTTCATTATTCAACCTGTTCGTTGCCACGCTACACGCGCATTCGCGTTTATGAACCGAAATTGTGATCCACAACGCGGCGGCGATTTCCACTCGCATCCTGTGCACTTCTGCCTAGTTTGCGTGTGTGGTTGCTGCGTTCGCTTGCCATTCCTCGTCCGTTAGTCAAATTTCGTTGGGCGACGGCTCATCCGGTCGCTCGTGTTGTCCACAATCTGCTTGCTTTAGAATTTTAGACACACCTCATCGCCGTGTGGGGTATTCCACCGGGTGTTGGAATGGTCGCGCCCATCATAATATCACTGCCGTGTGTAAGTGTGAACAGTCGCACTATTTCCTATCTCTATCCATACAGTGGTTGTAGCTTTCGCTGCTTATGATGATGTTATCGCCTGATCGACTTTGGATTTCTCTCAACTGTCAGCGGTCCTATCGAAATATGTCTATGCTGGGAGTCGCTTTACTGCCACCGTATACGGCATGATTGATTCAAACTGCACGTTTATTTGACTCAGGTTGCTGATTTCTAAATGGAAGTTTCTGAATTACGCTAGATGATCATTTAACTAAACATCACTGACAAGTTGGGTTGACTGAATATCAAAAGTTACATTTTCCCAGGTTACTGGTTGTTTCAGACACTAAAGGACACATTATTGACTTTATCGCTGATCGGGAATTTGACATGTTTGATGTCACACAACAGTGTGCACTTTGAGTTCGTCTGAGCTGAGATCACAGTGTGCGTGTTAACCGTCTCTTCAGTCGAACGTCTGAATGTTGACAGTGTTTATTGTGTAACGGTTAGCTTCCGTCACCCCATAACGTAGTTTGTTCTCAGTATATTTTGACTAGTAAACACAATGTGTTTATACAGTTTTTTTAAAATTTATATCTGGTGGACCGATGTGTGGACAGAACTGGCCGTGTATTTTGGATCTGTGGTGGAATCTGCAAAGGCAATGGTAATGGATAAATTCCGTTGATCTTCATTGTGTATGTTGAACAAATCAACATAACTTCATAATCTGTCAGTATGTTTAGTCCGAATGACATTTTATACCTCTTTCGGTGTTTCATTTTCTGTGCAGAGAGCAACTAATGAACAGCTACACAGCAATCAGATTTACTCCTGGCATGATTGGCATATGATTTGGGTGGGCGACCTGTTCTCCGTGTTCAGCCGTAGCGCCTTTATCATTATGCAACTGCAAATTTCCGATGGTTGTCTACGTGCTCTGGCTGTGCACAGCGGGGGAGATGGACTGTGCATTCCTGTCTCCTTACACCCTGGTGAACCTCCTGCCCCGAGGCCTAGTAAGTCCATTTCTTTTAGGCGTTTCGGGGATAACTTGTTAAACTTGTTTATATTAATAAATCACCTCTCATCTCTCTCTCTTCAAGTTCTAAATACTGCACTCCTTTCACGAATCTTTTTGACCTAGGCATACATACGTTTAGCTGATGAATATCTGATGCGTCTAGACTTGTGTGGAACTGACAGGATCTGGTACCGTGCATTCTTGACCTGAAACTACGATTATGTAAGCGTTGGTTGTCGCATAGTCCAAAACCTTTGTGTGGACTGGTTTTCGAAACCCCATACTCCTTCACAACCATTTTTATGTTGGTGATGGTGTTTTCCCTGCCACTATCCCGAGTTGCATGATTACTGGCACTAACATGATTGCATTTCCGAGTTGGGAATGAACACATCAATAATCGAGCCGATTGACCAGGAGCCCAGATACGTCATTTGCTTAACATCTAAACGAATGCGAGCCTTGATCAGACGGATTCATTAAGTGTACACACCATTGAGTAGGAAAGTATGAGAGATGGCTTATCGGTGTAAGCTCTCCGCTGGACTTGTACTGAATGTGTGTTGTATGTAAGGTAATATAACCGGTAGCATAAATGAAGTTATGTAGTTTGAAAACTAAAATAATCCTTTTACATATTTATTTTCTCAGCCACAGTTAACTGTCGCCACGCGTCAAGTTGGCGACATCAGACGTTATTTTGTATCGCATATTCAACATCATTCAGCATACTACCTGGTAGAAACTCCACTCCAAGATTTTTGGAATCTCTGAGTGCTTCCTGCGTAATTTTGCCAATCACAAAGATAAAAAGAAGAGGGGAGTAGGAAACCCTTATCGAATGCCACTCAACGTAGGGAACGCTCAAAGTAGCTGCCCACAAATTCGCACTGTTCATTCAGAGCGGATATATATATATATATATATATATATATATATATATATATATACAGATTGCTATTGTGGGTTTGAAACACCACAATACATTCATAAATGCCACAATCGTTGATTGTGAACAGAAGTACGGATGCTCCAGTGTTTGTCACAAGGTGCAGGCACAATCGATACACCCGCGACAATGCGGGAAACCTGCTTGATCTTCTTTTACATGAATCTGTGTTTTAATATGCCGCTGTTAACGAGAGTCCTAATCTTACTTGACTACCTTAGGTGGAATATGCATTCACCAGTGCTTGAAATAGAGGTTCTCTATCTTGCATCGTAGATTTACTGATGAGTTTGAATAATATAGTGGAGCCTGTTGTCGATCGTTGATCAACCAATAAGCAGTGATTTCTGGAAACGGTCCTTTTTGGCGCATACAGTTATGGTTGAAAACCTCGTGATTTGAACATGTTTACTAAAGATGATTTCCCCCCCCCCCCCACCCCGGGTAATTCATATGTTTGTTCCAGCTATTCTAATAGCCAAACAGTGGCAATAAGTTTGCTTGTTCCTGATGCCCCAATTATAGCTGTCGTGTGTGGACCACATGTGTGTCTAACGAATGTTCTTCTAGCTGAATGCACTAAATTTTAAACGATTAATTTTTGCTTATAATTTGTCAAGTGGTAAGTTCTGTTTGTCATTTTGTAAAATTTTCGTTTGCTTCAAAACTTGTGTTATGTTTGCAGGTCTCAGACGGCATATGCTGACCATGCATCAGCATTTAATGACAGCGTGTGAAACTTTGGATAGAATCGAGCTGTGGCCCTCACATGTGAAAGACACCGCAATTCATCACTCTGTAGTGGAACCGGATCCACGGCTACCGCATTCTCCTTCTCGAAAGGCACATCAAGTTTCTAAAACTAACTGGCGTCGGTTGGGCCGTCACCTCGGTCTCCGATGCACTCCTGAGCTTCCTTACACCTCGAAGGCTGGCACTCACATGAAGAAGGGCACGATTCTGTTGCAACGACAAGCCTCTTCTCCCGCGCGAGTATGCATGTCTCCACGATCGTTTATCACCGAATATCCAGAGGACGCCACTGAGGCTAGAAATGCTGCAAAAGTGCTTCATATTGGTCCTGTTGTGTGCAGCCTTCGTCGAGGTCTTCATGGCTCCCGACTCTGCTTGCAACTGCAACGTCCGACTGCATCAGAACATGATTCTTCGAGAACCAATCCGCCTATTTTGGAGGCCTTGTTGTTTGCGGAGGATTCTGAAACAGGTTTCAGTCGTGTCCGCATTTCTCCGTTGTTTGGCGAAGAGTTCAACCGTGACACACGAACACGTACGCACGCTAAACGTACGAACATCACTGTTGACCATTCTGAGGCGATACCCATTGAAAAACCTGTCGAAACTCGCCCAAGATCATCGCAATCTCGTCAACAGTCTGCCAGTCTGCTTACTCTCATGTCTGAGTTGGATGTTGAATTTTTGACCGATCAATCTAAGTCGTCTTCGGAATCATCTGACTGTGGTCAAGATGTTCCTGAGTTGTACGACTTTGATGTTTTGTTTGGAGTTGACCGTGAAACTCTTCGTCCCGGTACCGAGGAGGACTCTCGTGAAAATTTACCGTTTTCGTCTGTTGAGTCCTCTAACCCTTTCTACTATTCACCAAAGGTTAACGAAGAGCTGTTGAGGCTAGACGAAATGCTTTTTCCTCGTGAGATAGTTTATGAGACATACTCCAGTGGACGTCTTCCAATATGGCTTCACGTGGATGCCCAGTGTGCGGAAAACGAGTAAGTGTTTCTCTTGCTACATTCGCCAAACAAATTTTCAAGTCCTCTTTTTTTAGACTTGTTCTTTAGAGAGATAACATATTTATCTTATAGTCGTTCTGCTTTCTTTAGTTCATTACTCATTGATTGACATGTGAACATTTGAGTGCCGTTCAATTTGAATACAACTTACACATACGACCGTTTTTCTATCTGACTGAAGTTCAGTCCACGAGATTCGTGTCGCCCCCTGATTTAAGCACGTCAATCTGTTCCAGAACGTCAAAATAATTTCGATTATCGTGTTCATTAGACTCATCTACAGATCTTTACTCCCACTCAAGTAATCACGTTCTGTGTGACACAGTCACTTTTTAATGTTTTTTCGGGTTGCTTTGGATAGCCTGACGATGATCTTCCATTTATATATCTATAGATCAGCACATTTCCGTCAGTCGTTCAGTATTATTTCTGCTCAATAGTAATCACTTGATTCAACCTGATAGATGTTACCCGTAATCATAGTTATTCCCGGAGAGTCGCCTGCTAGGTTATCCTTTTCCTTGACTAAATCTCCACAGTCATCTGAAACTGTACCCTAATATATCAACCCTATAATCGTATTCAAATGGGTTTTCATAATTTTTTCAGAGTTTTCACAGTAACATATCACGAGTTCATAACGCCAGTATTCAAACTACATGATGAGATTATTGGAGGCTTCAACTGAAAATAACTCTCAGCTAAGACAATTCCACGCTAGTCTCGATATTTCAGAAATGTTAAGGATACTTGTTGAAATTGCCTGTGAGTTGGCTTTATTACTTTCATCATTTGGGATTGGACATGTATCGTTAACCGTCAATTTTTCGAAATTAAAGAATTGAACAATCGGATAAATCTGATTGGTTTCCCTCTCTGACAGGGATACGTAGACTATGTTTTTATCCTCTATCAACTGCTTGAACAGTCCATTTTTGGACTACGACCTGTCATTTTATTCGTCGGATCCATCTGCATTTTTTTATCTGTTAGACACAGAAACACCTCATTCGCGTACATAAACATACTGTTAGCACTGCCCGAATACTTCGGTTCAATTACGGGCTTTGCAGGAAACTGTAAAAGACGTTCTTCTCTAAATCTCGTTCACCTTCGTCTTGGTTGGGCTGTTGATGTGTTTTTGTTGATACTAACAGTATTCTGACATTGTTGTCCAACTATATGAGAACGCGGTCAACCTAACTTATGTTGATGACAAACGGTAGTTGTTTAGCTGTCTCCAAAGGGCACTGTGTTCTTTCTATTCGGTCTTTTTGCATGCACTTTTCAGCTTAACAGAGGCAGTGTTGTCCGAAAACGTCGATCTTAGACGTTGGTGCATGGTTCTACAGGTTGTTGACTAGTTCGCGCATTTTGAACTCTGTATCACCCGTGGTAAGAATGTAAGTGATGAAATGGGAGTTGTTGGTGCCAAAACTGTGACGTTCTTAGCGTCACAGGGGTATGTCACTCAAGTTATTTTTATAAATTAAAATACTTCCACTATGCGGTTGCAAATCTTGGCAGCTGACGATCAAGTATGTCAAGCCTATTAGGGTGTTTGATTATCCATGTTTATTCACAAGCGTGGGACGTCACAAGCGAGTTGGTAGTCCGGGCACTTTCCAGCAGGTTTTCTGTAGTGACGATCAGACTTGTTCTGTAAACCTAACTCTGTAATTTCATGTAATTAGATGCATACGCGATATAAGAATATCAGTTTATCGTGTATCACATTGTATATACGGCCAACCCTTCGGCTGGCTGGAGTGACATGCAAACGGATGGTTTAGCCAAGGGAATTTAAAACGGCCATTTGCAACTTAAGAACGGTAGGTTAGGGTTAGGGACCTCACAATTCACTCAGCCCATGTTAACGATTGTATTGAGCGATCAATTTCATTGGGACAAATATTCTTCATGTGAACTAAGAACCATTCATTCACAATGGTCATGGGCCTGACCAGGTGATACTGTGGCGAGGGCCACCACTCACATCAACAGTGGCACGTAATACACGCTTTACTAGGAAGAATTGAAATGGAAAAGCAGCAAGAAGCAGGAAAATCAGAAATTACATTTATGCAAGTACGCCATTGACCGCAGCACATGGCCACTTGGGATGGAAATTCGAGTGATCACGAGAACCCCAATCGGGCTAACAAAATCTACCCACTTTATTCAGCGGAATAGTCAGAATCTTCATATTTCTTGATTACGCTGTTTCTTGATCAACAAGCGGTCTTAACTAGCTGTTGATTGTCACCGTGCATAATATCCGATGCGGTAAACGCTCAACCGTTTTAAGAAGTACGTGACCTAACGATCGCAAGCTGTGTAAATTAGTCAGCCGACCAATTGGTCGCGTGTTCCGAGCGTTTCAGAATACGCGCTGGTGAACATTGGCATTGCTCATGCGATCATCCCAACGTTTATGGATCAGTCGGCGTAGACAAGGATGGGCAAACACAGCAAATCTGTCGATATCTTCTTTCCGGAAAGGTCAGGTTTTTGAACTATAGGGTAAAACAGAATGTATAATCCATTGTGTACCCTTCCTTCCATCGGAACCAAACGTCTTTTTTACGCCACGGATGACGCAAGTTGACAAACGCAACTCGTACCCTTTGCTATCCTTGCTGGTATCTCATCAGTAGTATAGTAGGCTAATGAGACAGTGTTACTCTGCTATGTAAAAGTATTCACAATCCAAAGCGGATTGTTTGCATTTAAAAAAAAGTAGCAGCGCAAATGCCTCAGCCCGGAAGGAGCACTTTGCACTTTGGGTGTGCGAAGCGCATTTCGTACAAACTAGCCCGGTAGTTCATTTTCTTCAGCATTGCCTGCACGTCTCCGACCGTGCCATCTGCATATTTTTTATCGATCAGCCTATTGCCAGGACAGAGCTCAATACGAAGCTCATCGTATTCTTCAAGCTCACCTTCCAGATTATCGTCCATCAAAAAATTGATGAGGAAGATCGGACATTCATGACGAACATCATTAGATGTGGTGAACATCCGAGCCAGTAGTTCATGAACCCTCACCTTGTTTGCAAAATGGGAATACATTATTATTAACGTATTCGTGCATTCCTCTGAAACTCCCTTGCGAAGAAGACAATTTCAGAGAACGTCACAAGCAGCCGAATCAAAAACACCCTTCATGTCTAAAAATACCACGACCGTCGGCTTTCTGTGTGAGTTCCGATGCTCGAAGGCCGGTCACAGGACAACAGTATGATCGATGCGCCCTCGATCGAATGGGAACCTGTCTCTCCATCACGTATTTGACTTTCTTTGTGTTTAATGTGGTGACGTAGTATAATTTCGGTGAGTAACTTGGATGCAGCAAACACTAAACGTATGTCTGTGGTTCTTTCATTGACTTTAAAAACGAGAATAACTGTTGATAAACTCCACTCACGAGGGACCACCTCATTTTTTTGTCAATTCTGCTATCAACCCATCTCCCCTGTCTTCTAAACGTGAAGCTAGGAGATATAGTGAGTGACCAAGTCGGAGACACAATTATTCCAACACTTGGTTGAATGTCTCAACGCGGCGGCGAGGTATGTCCAAAAGCCCACAAACAAGTGGATTGCGGACAACACGGGCAACAGGAAAAGTTATCGCTCAACGAAATCGGACCAACGGACAAGGGATGACAGGTAGAAAACTCACAACAGAAGGCGTCAGCCCCTTCACAAATCTGGCAGAAATTCAAGTGGAAACCGCCGGTCTTTTGTGGACTGAAATTCCGGTTCATAAGCACCAAACATTACCCAATCATTTATTTGAAGTACGAAGACCAACTTGGGCATTAAAACCGTCGGCTAGTGTGATAATGTCAGAATATCTGATCTGCTTCGGAAAGTCGACGAAGGCATCGTAAAACACATTCTTCCCATGGCTTCAGAAAACGCCTTTCACTCGAGGATATAGGACAGACAGAAAAACTGGGATCATAATGGAAAGAGAAGATGGTAATGGACGTGTGATTTTGCAGTCGAGAAAACGTTCACTTATGATAGTCCGTGGTCATCTATGCTGTAGTAGGGGTTTGACTTGAGGAACCTTAACTCCAGTCTCTGACCGAAAAGTCTGACCTACGAGACAACAGGAACTAGGTGTTTTTGTGAGACCCCACCCAGGAACCTCTGATTTAACACCTTGAGTCATTTGGCCATTAGGACCTTGCCTTGTCTGATGGCACAATGGTTGGGACATAGCCATCGGATTTCTGACAACTGCTGCGCATATTGGGTTTATTAGAAGTTATATCAAGCTGTTGAATAACACCGACAGTCTTTCTACCATGTTGGATAGTATGCCGACCGTCTTGGTCATCCGTGGGGCGATCTGAGTGCTCCTTTGTTTGAGTGTGCCCTTTCTAGCCCTCTTCTTTCTTATTCGGAAGACAGTAGTGCCGCACTTGTAGCTCCGCTGTATGCTCATAGTACGGTACCTCATTACCTATGCACTCTTATGTAGTCAGTAACGCGTAACATAACCCTTTGGTTGCATTTGCTCTCCGTCTGATTGGTCATCTTTGGTCTCTCGCGAAAATTCCCATTGAATCATAGAAGAGTAAACGTGACGAACAATTGTTTTCGATAATTCATCATCAGATCAATACAATTATATAGATTCAGCAAAATCAAAACAGTGTGTACACAAGACAAAGAGGTTTAGTAGAATGTCATTGGATCATACAGAGCGTTACAACTTATGCAGGCCTCGATAGGCTAGTGACTCAGAGAGCAAATCACCAGTGTTAATGATGGGTGGTTTGAAGTTCCACCCTCCATTACGTCACAAAGTTATCGGATGGAGTTTGGATGGGCATGCAAACTGATGGTGTGACCTTTGGCCACGGCAACTGCAGGGCTTGTACGAATTTTTTGTGTGAACACAAAATCGGATTGCGTAATCGGATGGCGATCGATTCAGCAGTAGCTAACATCCGTTGTCTGACCAGTTTGGGGTGGTTTATCGGGACTTTGTAGACAACACGGAACGCCTGAGTGGGGTCAACCCGGTGATCAGTATCTGCCAAATGTGCAACCACTGCACTGTTGATGGATTTGATCGAACCTGTCCCGAGCCACGCTGGATGGTGTTCTTTGATCCGTTTTGACAAACGCCTCGTCGTGCGACCTACATATTCTGCCGTACAACGGCAGGAAAATGAGTATACAACCATGGATTGATCGAGGACAGGGAGTTTGTCTTTCAAGCTCAAAGTCAGCAGGGGGGTGATGTTTGACACAAATGCGCGTAGCGTTGCCGCCGGAAATGTGCGCCTGAGAGTCTGATAAAGTCGACGGTTTAGGGTCTCTGTTGCAATATCACTCTTAAAAGGGAGGCGGATGAAAACAGCCTTCTTTTCTACCGTGATAATTTGACTCCGTGGCTTGGACACAATCATGTTCCGGGTTATGAAACGATCCGGGTAGCCATTTTCCCGCAATACGTTGGCGACTGTCTCCAGTTCCTGGTCTATTGTGTCTGCAGTGCAAATTTTCCTTGCTCTACTAGTCAGGCAGCGGACGAGGTTTCGTTTCTGCTTTAAAGGCACGAAACTATTAAAATTTGTATATTGCCCAGTCCAATTTGCTCTACGATAAACGGAGCGTTGTAAACTACCATCTGACGCCTATTCAAGTTCACATCTAGGAAATGAAACGAGTTTTCCGATTCTGTTTCAGAAGTAAACTTGATGGCGGGGTGCGCCTGGTTGAATGAGTGGATGACACCGGGTAGATTATGCTCAGACTTCAGTAGAACGAAGATATCGTCTACGTATCGTCGATAGAAGCACAAACTGTTGATGGGCTGACTAAGTTGTTGACGTTCAAGCTTCCCCATGAAAATATCCGCTAGAAGTGGACCTAATGGGGACCCCATTGCGACCCCATCAGTCTGACGATAGAGTTCGTTGTTGAATTTAAACTGAACGTTGAGAGTACATCGTAGAAGCAGTTCTTTCAACATGGGTGTCGGTATGCTGAATCTAGTGGTCGATTTGTTCACAAATGAAATTGACAGTCTCAAGCAGGGGACATTTGTGAATAGCGAGCAGACGTCTAGCGAACACATGTACTGACTAGTCGTATTAACGTTCTCTACGTCATTAACAAAATCGAACGTGTCTCGTAGGCTGTGTGGACACAGTTGCCGGCGAATAGGTTCAAGTTGTTCTGCTAGCCACTTTGCTGTTGAATGGTACGGAGAGTTGCACATATCAAGAATATGTCTCAGCATTCCGACACCCATGTTGAAAGAACTGCTTCTACGATGTACTCTCAACGTTCAGTTTAAATTCAACAACGAACTCTATCGTCAGACTGATGGGGTCGCAATGGGGTCCCCATTAGGTCCACTTCTAGCGGATATTTTCATGGGGAAGCTTGAACGTCAACAACTTAGTCAGCCCATCAACAGTTTGTGCTTCTATCGACGATACGTAGACGATATCTTCGTTCTACTGAAGTCTGAGCATAATCTACCCGGTGTCATCCACTCATTCAACCAGGCGCACCCCGCCATCAAGTTTACTTCTGAAACAGAATCGGAAAACTCGTTTCATTTCCTAGATGTGAACTTGAATAGGCGTCTAGATGGTAGTTTACAACGCTCCGTTTATCGTAGAGCAAATTGGACTGGGCAATATACAAATTTTAATAGTTTCGTGCCTTTAAAGCAGAAACGAAACCTCGTCCGCTGCCTGACTAGTAGAGCAAGGAAAATTTGCACTGCAGACACAATAGACCAGGAACTGGAGACAGTCGCCAACGTATTGCGGGAAAATGGCTACCCGGATCGTTTCATAACCCGGAACATGATTGTGTCTAAGCCACGGAGTCAAATTATCACGGTAGAAAAGAAGGCTGTTTTCATCCGCCTCCCTTTTAAGAGTGATATTGCAACAGAGACCCTAAACCGTCGACTTTATCAGACTCTCAGGCGCACATTTCCGGCGGCAACGCTACGCAGTTGGTTCACCACATCCCCCCTGCTGACTTTGAGCTTGAAAGACAAACTCCCTGTCCTCGATCAATCCATGGTTGTATACTCATTTTCCTGCCGTTGTACGGCAGAATATGTAGGTCGCACGACGAGGCGTTTGTCAAAACGGATCAAAGAACACCATCCAGCGTGGCTCGGGACAGGTTCGATCAAATCCATCAACAGTGCAGTGGTTGCACATTTGGCAGATACTGATCACCGGGTTGACCCCACTCAGGCGTTCCGTGTTGTCTACAAAGTCCCGATAAACCACCCCAAACTGGTCAGACAACGGATGTTAGCTACTGCTGAATCGATCGCCATCGATTACGCAATCCGATTTTGTGTTCACACAAAAAATTCGTACAAGCCCTGCAGTTGCCGTGGCCAAAGGTCACACCATCAGTTTACATGCCCACCCAAACTCCATCCGATAACTTTGTGACGTAATGGAGGGTGGAACTTCAAACCACCCATCATTCACACTGGTGATTTGCTCTCTGAGTCACTAGCCTATCGAGGCCTGCATAAGTTGTAACGCTCTGTATGATCCAATGACATTCTACTAAACCTCTTTGTCTTGTGTACACACTGTTTTGATTTTGCTGAATCTATATAATTGTATTGATCTGATGATGAATTATCGAAAACAATTGTTCGTCACGTTTACTCTTCATCTTTGGTCTCTCGGCCATGGTTGAATGTTGTGAGGCCGCAGTTGCAGTCAGCACAACCATCCTGATCGATGCAATGTACGAACCTCACCACCACATCATAGTGGCAGCATAGCCCAAAGAGTAAGTACCGTATGCGAAACTGAGCATTGTAATCCTCGGTGTTGTTGTTTGGGATTGGACGCACAAGTTGCAACTGTTTTTTCCTTGAAAAATGTTGACCAATCCCTGAGCGAATTTTGACAAGGGCTTTTCGAATTTGGTTCCTTTCCGCTGCTCTTCTCTAGCGTGTATAAAGACCATTAGTGTATTGTGTGTTTTCAATGAAAATAAGATGCCAATCGGAGTTATTATTTTAGTTTTATTGGCTACTTTTGTGGCCTTCGGGTAGTTTGGACTTTCTCACGTGGACGATGGGCCAGCCATGTTTGATGTGAATTCATTTGCGTGACGTGTACTACGGACAAGCTAGCGCAAAATTAGAAATTATCCTGCTTTCTATCAAGTTGAGCCAACTAATTGGGTGTTTCTATCTAGCTGTCTAAACTCAAATGTTTTTCGGGATTCACAAATTGTTCAGTATCCAGCGTTATGGACGATTACTACCACTTATGCAGCAGCAAGTTGATTCGATTTCTATGAGCGTTCTAGATTGTACTACGGTTTCAATCACTGTTCTCTACGGCGGTACCGAAAATATACCCGAAAAATAGATTTTCAGAATATTCCAGATCCTAAAATAATTTCGAAAAGTCTATATATAGACAATTTATCCGTGTTGTCTGGCATCCTTAGTCAGTGCGCTGGATAGGTTGAAGGTTTCTTTCCTGGCAAATGGCATTTGTCGGTACTTCTCAAAACAGTATTCACTTCGTTAATTTCCCGTAGTTATATCGTTGCCTTGCCTCTTGATGGTTTTGCCTGGCCACGGGCAGTAATGTGTAATGATGACTGACTAGGCGAACGGCTAATCCCTCATCTAAGTGTTCTTAATATATCGTGCTTTTATGCTTAAGGAGGCATCGATGACCACAGACGTCAGTTTTTTAAATTATCACCGCAGACAGATCAAGTTTACGATACTTGTTGACAACATGGCCTGTGTTTTCTTTAACAGCTGAATGTATTCCATTCTCCACAAATGGCGAAGTCTGACAATGACTGCATTACTCCTTCGTTAACACTGTTAGGTGGTACTCGATACTTAAAAGCGAGAACCGAATTCCATACAAACCGGCCCGGTCATTCAACTTTTAGTTACTCGTCTAGTGCAAGCATATTGACAGTAGTGGACTACGTGTGTTACACTACTTGACATGGACGCGTACGCTTTCATGTGTAGGCTGCTGGGCGATTATTCCTACGGCTTCTTCAATGTTTCCGTTATGCGCTTCGTCGTATGTTTTATCTGATGTAAATTTTTCTGCCAATGGAGTTGCAACCGTGGGACATAGTTCAACAATTCGCATTTAGTGACTTCCACCTTCCTTAGTATTTTCAAACAATATTTCACTGCAGTTTTGTACCAACCTGTTCAAGTCTTGTTTTTAAAGTAAATCGATGTTCAGTGTAGGACATACAAACTTATGGTTATCATACATACGTGTTGGTTATGTAGGTACGACTATCCCATTCACTTAGCCTCGTTGTTTGCTGACCACGTGACGTGGCAGTTTCCAGATCGGCCAAACCTCCTGCGTGATAGTGCACCCGGCGTGCACTTCCCGCTTATCAGTCACGTCGACTGCTGTCTTTCTCTTCGGAAATCCAGCAGGCAAGGAGTAATTCACATGTGCACTATTTTCACATACAATCTGACAGGATTCGTGGTTACCATGAATTGAAGGATCACTTGTTTTTGTTGTTCATTATTCCCGTTGTCTTCTGCGGAGCCAGCCACTTATTAAGCTAATTCCACACAATGATTACTTGCTCACAAGAAAAGATCATTCACTGTAAGTGGTGCGTAAAACCGCATGATATGTACGTGTTAACCTTTGGGCCATATACTCAGTTTCTGTTGTCATATATGTGGGTGTGATTTGTGCACACTCATTCACATACACACACCTGCATAGCAAGACACAGTGCTAATTCCCGCATGCAACAATTTCCACTTGAACCTTTTATTGGAAGAAAATGATCACGCGTATGGGTCAGCAACCGAACGATCTTCGTCCGATACACTGTAACAAGGTTTTATCCAAACTTGTAAGGTAGGAAAACGAAACAGAGCTAATGGACGCGCATATTTCAGAAACAGGTTACAACCCACTGATCACATCTCATTCCAACACTTTGTTAAGAGCTTTTCTGCTGTGTTCGCTAATGGCCGTCTAACTTCTAATTTGATAAGCATGGAACTTACTGCAAACGCAACATTCTATACTTGACTATCATGCATTACTGCATTTACCTACTTTTGTCTAAGGTTTGAGGCGTTTCCAGTGGAATCATAATTTATCGTTGTGCCAAATTGTATGGCTGTTCCTGAAGTATAGAAGTACACTGTTCGCACCTTCGATTTCGGTCGTTTTGCTGCTGGTCTACTCTGGACGCATTAAAATTGCAATAGAACTGTGAGGCAAAACGCTTGTTTCAGTTCCTCTTCTTATAGTCAAATGTGATTCACAGTTCTGCTGGATGCTGGTCACCATCGAGTGGTTGATAACCTGCTCGAATGGTTTCCAGTCATCCACGCTTCCCAACACACCTTTCATACGCATGAGGTTCGTGTGCTGCTTCCCAGAGTTCAAAAATTATAATTTTCAGATACTCCAATTGAAAAACGACTTGTTACTAAGCTATGCTGGATATGATCGTTTAGTTATTGGTGGTCCGTCGTATCTATTTCATATGGCCTACCAATTTTAATTGTTAGTACATAGCTGTTTTTACTTTCACTAGATTACTTTTCATTTGCCGTTGCATTCTGTTCCCTCACCTCGTGCACAGGAACAAAGAACGTGAACAGCGGGCTCACTTA
>LOND01001800.1:0-18219 GCA_014220965.1 Paragonimus kellicotti | reverse complement strand
TTCGGTCGTTTTGCTGCTGGTCTACTCTGGACGCATTAAAATTGCAATAGAACTGTGAGGCAAAACGCTTGTTTCAGTTCCTCTTCTTATAGTCAAATGTGATTCACAGTTCTGCTGGATGCTGGTCACCATCGAGTGGTTGATAACCTGCTCGAATGGTTTCCAGTCATCCACGCTTCCCAACACACCTTTCATACGCATGAGGTTCGTGTGCTGCTTCCCAGAGTTCAAAAATTATAATTTTCAGATACTCCAATTGAAAAACGACTTGTTACTAAGCTATGCTGGATATGATCGTTTAGTTATTGGTGGTCCGTCGTATCTATTTCATATGGCCTACCAATTTTAATTGTTAGTACATAGCTGTTTTTACTTTCACTAGATTACTTTTCATTTGCCGTTGCATTCTGTTCCCTCACCTCGTGCACAGGAACAAAGAACGTGAACAGCGGGCTCACTTACGAGTACAAACAACTCGCAGACAAGCAGTTCGGCTTTCGGAGCGGTTGTTGCGTTTGGTGGACACTGAAACAGGCGTCAGTAGGAAGTTACGCACTGGCGCTGTAGCCTCTCCTCGTGGGTATTGCAGCACATTACACTCAATTGTGGCTGGGATTTGGAGTGCTTTCGACGTTGACAAGTCATCTCAATCCACCGTCACCTTAAAGTCTTTATCCGTGGAATTCGCCAAACTAAATGAATTGTTGCGTATAGGTGAACAAGCACTAACTACTTACGAATTGATTGTCAGCGGTTTGGTTGAAGCACTGCTTTTATGTCTATCAGCCGATCACGCTGGTCGTTGGAATTGTCCGGTACGCGATCTTATCGAACGCTTTTTTTATACGGGTTCTGTTCTTATGACACTTGATGGGCTTTGCACGAAACTTACTTCGAAATTTTCAGTTTACTTTGGTCGTTGGTGACTGTTGTTTGAATTATGCACGCAGTGATTATCAGCATCTTAGGGCATGTGAGTATCAACCCCAATAAGTGTCATGACATTCAGCTTGCCTTTCGACGGATGATGTTCTGACGATAAGTTTATTGTACACTTGCGGCCTCCTTCTATCTTAACAAGAGTATAGACTTCCTGTTTCCTACTAAATTACTTCCTGTTCGTCTCTTCTTTAAAAAGCTATTGTTTTGAGTGGTTGCTCTATATTCGTCGCACACATGACCATACGATCTGAGTATTGCTCGCACGTGGATATGTCCGAACCGTTGAATGTGGTGTACGATCAACAGGACTCGATTGTGTTTGATGGTGACAGAGCAAACTGCCAGTCACATGATTCACACTCCGGCTGTCTCGTTCGCTTTTACCCAGTTCTTCACAGTATTCTGTTTACGTGACCTACGTTGTCACACGCAGGTCAGTGTAACTATGTAACTACACTTGCTCTTCTACGCGTCGTAGTGTCTACTGTTGATTAGTCTACGTAAGTTGTGGGTCTGACTTATAGTGTTTCTCAATATGAGTTGTTTGCCAGAAAATTGTTTCTGCAGACGTTGTGGTCCGTTGCAAATCGTTTTTGATTTTTAATTCGAAATTGTCGTGTATGACGAGATCTTTTTTGGTAGCAAACAAAGCTTGAGATTTTTTTCAAGCCTTTCTATAAATGTTGAAATCTCTTCTTTTCTTACGATTCATTCAGGTTTTACCCGTTGGTTTGGACTCACGTACCTCATTACTATGGTACCTTCGAGAACGTCGCCGTATTTTCGTTCAGCACATGTTGCCAGACTGTGGACCCACCTATCTGGGCTGTTTTACAAGACGTCTTGTTCAGGCCCTTGAATTAACGGAGCATCTACCTCTTCGTCTGTTCGCTTTAGTGTCTAACCAGTCGGACACAACGGCCAGTGACGATATACATAAGTCGAATTCTACTTTCGCTGTTGCATCCAAGAAAGTACATCTCCATTCTCCAAAAGCCAACGGTTGTGGAGATTCCACGTTGGTATCTTTTCCTCTGGGCGTTATTCGCGCGGCCAAATTAGCTGCTGATCGTCAATCGAACGTAGTCAAACTAAATGAGGCTCAACAATTTTCGGATTGTGTAGATGAGACCGAACTGACCGCTTTGCACACACTTTGCCCCTCATTGACCACTCAAACTGGAGACGAACCCATGGTACCCGGGCTGCAACAGATTGATGGGAAGCTAGCTTTGATGCTGGAAAAATTAACTTTTTCCAAAACTGACACACCTGACGACGTAAGCGATTCATCAGTCGGGCGGTTGCATGATTGGAGTGGCAGCACCGTACGTGTGAATCCACTGATTACTGCTGCTCAACTGGAGTCGTTCATTTTGCGGATGTCCGCAACGCAATGGTAAATTTTGCTAGCCCGTCCCCCTCTTCCATATGCCTTTGCCTTTGATTTATCCACAGCCGTTTTCCTAATTTGAACGATGCAATTTGAAGACTGGTTCTGTCGGATAATAGTATCATTTCGCATACCGTCACTGATTGTGAGGCGGAACAGAAAGTTAACAGTAAGGCGATTAAACTGGATCGATATCGAAATGATTGACTCCACAATAGAACTTGTCCATCGGTGCTCAAAACCATTTCATCTTCAAATCTTGGTTGTTGCAGGACCTGCACTGTGTTTATATCAGGGGTCATCTGGGTACCATTAGAACCACACATTCCGACGTTAAGTCAAACCGATAAGAGCCGTACAACAGCTCGGCAGTGTTTGTTCAAAATGGTACGTCTCAAGAGAGTTTTTTGACCGTCAGTGGCCGAACATAGGTACGAGTACCTAAATTCACAGCTGGTGACGGAAGCGAATTTCATCCGTCGCATTACTTACAAATAAGGAGTAGGCGGCAAATAAAGAAAAAATTCAGACGAATGATGTTGCTGTTACAGCTGTTGTTCATGCTCCATTGACGTGTGTTTTTTGACCATTTTTTCTACTCCTGACTTTGGAATGACCGCCTTGTGATGGCGTATCAACACCTGACGGACGTTTGTTAGAGAAATTGTGTAACCGGTTTCCAACACATGTTTTACAATGAAGAAAGTCGATGTACGCTGTGATTACCTTATACATTAAGTCCTCAATGTGTTTGAAGACGTGTCCCTCCATACTAACACACAGCCATCCGTTATTTCATCTGAAACAGAAGCACCGTAACCGCAGGTGAACTAGTAGATACACTGTAAAGAGAACGGTTTTAGCATCGTAATAGGAGGGGGAGCTAATATTCTGGAGCTACTGAGCAAGCACACTATCTCTGCATCTGATATTCGTCGAACAATCTTTGTCAGGCCTCTTGTTAGAAACTGCGTTGTATTACTTCCGTATCTCGCTGAGTTCCTTATAACTTGACAATTTTGAGTTTGTCATTCCAGATCAATGTTTAACGAATAAACTTCACCTGTGTGTCTAGTGTGTCATGTGTATGCGTTTGGTTCGTACTTCGTGACGTAGATGGCGCATTAGAAAGTGTTTCGCCGCGATGGTTGGGAATTTGTTAAGATTAAGGTATCGACCACCGCGGTTGCATTTTTGACGTGTTATCGTTCGATACAATGTAGTTGCTGCTTTTTTTTACGACTGGCATCGAGGAAACCGAGTGTATCTTTTATGTCAGTCCTACACGACAGCGGTTGGTTCCAGTGAGAACGGTCGTTTCCATTCAGAAGCTTCTCCAGTTTCTGTGTTTCCTGAATTGACGTCATTACGCTGTGCACATTCTGTTGGTATAGTGTGGTGAAATCAGACGCTTTTCAAAGATTAACGAAAGCCCTCTCAGAAGCTACCTATGTTTTTCGTTTTGATTGTAAAATTTCACGCGTTCACTGTTCAGTGTTATCAACACTTTTAAAACGTCGATTGGTACAAGCTGCTTCTTCCTTCTTGAATTACTATGTTTTATTGCCGACTTACTTTCACAGACACATTAAGACTTTTAACTCCTTGTTCATTTTCAATATCATTTTTAAAAACAGTGACCCCAAGTTTTTCGATTATTCATTCTTTGCTATCACTTTTTGGTTTTTGCGGCTTCTCTGCTCACTACGACACCCGTGCGCCTTGTTTGTCATTTCTAGGTATGAGCACCCACGCATCAGTCTTCGGTTTTGGCAACAACTGGAGTTGGAATCTCATCGGGGTATCACGTTCCCTCCACCCACAAACGGCATTACGTCCACAGACACTTTGGGTGGTGTGATTGATTGGTTGGCTACCGACGCTGGGTCTTTGCCGATCGAAGGCTGGGTGAATCCCGCAGTTGTCGGCCTAGTGACAGTGGCTGCTTCAGCTGGCAATCGTCCTGCCTGTGTATTCGGTCCTCGGGCCGGCTCATTGATAGGCGGCTACCCGGTTAGATGCACCGGGTTTGGATGTGTTGTGCTGCCAAGACGTCTGGGCGATCCCCACAGAGGACCAACTTTGCTTGACAACAACATGAAAAGCAAATTTGGCCACCTTTCCAGTGGTGCGGCAAATTCAACAGCTAAGCCATGGATTGCGGTCGATTTGGGCCTGCAGCTGCAACCAACGGCCTACAGCTTAGCCTATCTACGACAAGCCGAAATCACTTCGTCTCTGATCGCCCCTCGGAATTGGAATTTAGAGGTTACTTCCTGTTGATATTTGTTGGCAATATTTTAGAGGTTGTTAATGTGACTGTTACAGCGAAGATTCGTACATTTATCTGTTCTATATGCCTCTCATAATGCTATGCTGAAGAAACGTTTCTCGGTGTCTGTGTCTAACCAAAGTGGCATGGCTTATCTTCCCGTGTATCTACCGTCTCTTGGTGCGCGTCTTGCTTTTTGCATGGCTGTTAGTTACCTATTCCAAAAGATGTATTTGTTTTTCCTCAAGGCATCCAACGACGGAGTATCGTGGACCATATTACGATCTCATGTGGACGATTCAAGCATTCAGTCGCTCTCCGGTAGTCGTGGTACTTGGAAATTACATACATCATCGACGTTTAAAAGTCGCCACTATGTGGATACATCTTCGACAGAGCGCTCGGTAACGTGCGATGAAACGGAGGCGGTAGAACAACAGTCGAAGGGGTGGCGCTTTTTTAAAATTCAGTCAACTGGTCCGAACTCAAACGGGGGCAGGGAATTGGCGCTTGGTGGTCTGGAATTCTATGGGACCGTCCACTTTGCACACGAATCGGTTAGCATTTATTTCAAATTACGTTAATGTATCTTACGTTGTTAATTTGACCGTATGAAGCCTCATACGATTCAGAATGATCGTTCTACTCATGTTTCAGATTCTCAGCACTGCCCAACTGGATTCGAAAATCAATCAGAGACCTACCGAAAAGTCGGGTAATATATCAGACCATCCACGCATCTCTAGCGTTACAGATACAGATTTCAATCTTCGTCAGATAAGGCTCAAGGAACGCACGCTGTCACCTATGGAATCCACCGATTCAAACATTGGCAGCACCCTTTCGAAATCACTGGAATCAGGCGAACAGCAAAAGCTTTTCAAACAGTGTGCTCAGTCAGAAAGCGGGCGTGGAGGCGAATCACCGGATGTTTCTCCATCGAGGACCCAAAATATAAATAATCTACTGAGTAAAGACGAACGAAAGTCTTGTGGCAATTCCTTCACGGATGCCTCTCCTGGGGAAGATGAGGATGAAAATGAGAATCCCGACGACGATGATGATGATGGTCGTGCTGCTAGTCTACCTGGTCGATTCCTCGAAAGCCTGGGACTGTTAGAAATGAGTTCCGTAAGACAAAAGCACTCCCATTTTGATGTCTACCGTTTGTCTAGAACTAGCCCACTGGATAACTGGTCCATCCCGTTAGATGGATTTGAGAACACTTGTGCGCATCGTTCGGTGAATTCGTTTCGTTTTGTCCTTGGCGGATGCACCAAAAATCACACTGTACGATTAGTGCCTGTACTATAGTCGTTTTTGGGTCGGTTTAGTCATTAGTCAGATTGTTTAACAGATTGCGAGTTCATGTCTGTCTCGTTAATCAGGTCAAACACAATACACTGGTCTTCTCGATGTCAGTGGTGTGATCGTGATCATGTTAGATGAGTCACCAGATCGATGTGTAGAACGCATTCAGTTACTTAATTCTTGTTGGTGTCTGTGTACTTATGAGCATTCATCCAGCTTGCCAATCACACGGACTCATTGAACAACACGCATCACAGCAGAACAGGTGTTTGCATACTCTTGGCTTAGATTGTCAGCGTGTCTGCTTTGCGACAGACTGTTTCTGAAAGTCTGAAATCTTGTCTATCTTATTTTCGATTCTGAGACATTGTGTACGAGCGGACCTGAAAGTCTCTACCTTACTGACAACTGACACTCGCGAGTGTGGATATTCGTGTATATTCGGGACAAATTTTGGATCATGTGGGTTTACTGTTGTCTGGACGGCCAAATGATTCTTACCAACTTGGCGATTCGCAGACTCACAGAGTGAATCAATCAGTAGGGCAGAGTGGTACCGTGCATTTCGAATGGTGATGTTTTGTTCACCCAGACAGATTGCCTGAACTGAGTCATTTTTCCGCGTACAGTCGACATGTTATCTGCAATCATATTTTAACGTGGAGTATTTCACGTCCGCTGATGTACATGCACGTTACAGCCCACACGATACAGGCAGCTGGCAGCAGCGATAATGCCCGTCCCACAATAGGATACCAGCTGCCCAAGATAGTGTTCGCGGAATTGTTCCCCCTCAATCTCCCGTCATACTGTTTGTCTGACTTTATCCTTTCGTCAATACTACGCTGACCTAATTTGAACACTACTCGCGCTCGCATTCAGATCTGCTTTCCTAACGTTGCTTAATGTTGTTCAGGGTTGTTTTATATTGAAAAAGTATCATACCTGGGGACCAAAGTCATCTGGCTGAGCGGTTTCCACTGCGTACTTGAGGTGTACAATATACGTTGGATCATGCCAATGAATACGATGATAAACTCCGTGCAAAAGTTACTATCCTCATTATTCATAAGTAGCCTGTGGTACTTGCATTTCCCGTTGTTCGCATTTAGTGAGATGGCCGAGCCGTTTTGGCGTTCTTCGTTGAAATTCAAACATATGGGGACGCTCGTTTGTTCTCTGATACACCTGGTTGGTGAATATACGAGTTTCGATTCAGCTGAAATTAATAATGCTAAATCGACTTTTCCGGTTAGATACGAAACGTAGTCGCTGGTTGTCGACACAGAAATGTTTGACCCTGATGGTCTTTCACAGCTCGGCCACTTTTTATTGCGACAATAAATCGATAAAGGAAATATTTCACCTTTGATATAAAGTTCTATTTTTGCATTCCCTCATCTAAGCCGTAAGTAGGAAATTCAGTGTGAATGTACTATCTTCTTCTAACCACACATTTTCCCTTTTCCTACTGTTATTCAACATCATTTTTTCATGGTGATGTGGGAAACTCAGATTGTGGATATGGGTTTAAACCGGTGACAACATATGAGCCTTTCATAACGATCAGTAAGTCAGTCTGTTAGCTACAAAACGGTTTGCAGATCGTCGTGCACATCTTCGGACACATTGGAGACAGGTCGATTAGTTTTGTGTCATTCGCATGTGATCTGGCATTTTCACGCACAGTTCCGTATGTGTTTTTCAAGCCACTAGTTACGGAATTGCCTCGGGATAGTGGCGTAATCCCAGTAGTGTTCTTTGCAAGAACTACGTGATGGCGATTTTCAGTGTGGTCTAGTTCAATAAATCAGAGTGTGTCACTCCCAAGGAAAGTGTTCACTATACGAAGGGACTCTTGTACTTCTTCGTGCCTTTTATACTGTCCATTTCTTTTTGTTGTCACCTCACCAGCTTGGCCTGATTTGAAAGCGTCACACACTTTCGGACGTCTGTGATTATTGATCATATACATGGCCTTATCTCCATACGGAGTGCGATGTTTGACAATCGCACTCGCATTTTTACTGTACACTCATGCAATCCACAATAGTGGGAATATTTGAGTGTTTGCAGTGCTCTGTGAAAACATTTCGAAAACCGCAAGGTTGTAATCAGTATTTGGTTGTGCGCCGAGGTCAGCATTTAAACCACAGACTTCTCCTCCCCAGTCGTGTTGACGTTATCACTTTCAAATCCAAACGCTGAATAAACAATCGAATAGCCAGTAACCAGTTTCACCTCTATCCCTGGCAGTGAGAAGTCTGTCGGTTTTATTTTGATTTATGTAGATTGCTGTATTGCAATAGGACATAATTAGAGGCGATTGCGGTTACTGTTGTTGTAACCTCGACTACAGTCCTCTGTCATCTCCGGCCAGCTTTATTTACCTGTCACACCTGGTTTCTTCAATGACTGCGATTCCGTGGATGGGGATATGATCTACCACTCTGATTCTTGTTTCCGTGTCGTGAGTTCGGTTCTACGGTCTTTCTGATACTCGTGAGACCTAGTTTGGCCGAAACTTGTGTCTATCATTTCTCTGTTAGTCACTGTGATCAATTGTTCCAATCTCGTTTTTCCCGCAGCTTGTCATGCAGTCATTTCTCACTCACTGTTGGATCTCTTTATCCATTACTGCTGTGTTGTAGCGATGTTCAAAACGTATCAGCTTTTTTAGTTGCATACCAAACACTTGATCAAATTGTACGTTTATTGTGCACATCACTATTTCTCCATCTCATGTTCAGGACGCTGATCCTCTGTTGCAATATCTTCTGTTATCTTCGGAAAACTCTTCGGATGAAATTCGTCAGTTTCTTCAGACTATACGTGGCCACGATGGTATGTATCTTATTTCCTGCCTTCACTCTGTTCTTTCCGTTAAGGACATTTTGGTTTCAAGCTAACTTACTTAATGATTGTTAAGAAATTGAAAATTGTGTCCTCACCTCTAATAATCTACACCAAGATATATGCAAAAAATCGTCATCATAGACAGCAATACATCAGTGGTTCACACTGATGCTTAACTGCCACACAACCAAGAAGAAGAAAAAAGCAAACCCTGTACAGAAAGAGAGAAGAAAAGAAGAAATAGAAGGGACCTAACTACTAAAAATAGCTACGTCTATATTCAAACATTCAACATCAAGGTGCCTACACCTTGCAAACAAACAACCGAGCTGTAAGTGAAAGTAAGGCGTCATCAGCTTCCTTACGGCTTTCACTGCCCCGCGTCATTAAGTGCACTCACTTCACAGACAACTCGGCCAAACAACGACAACATTCACGCCACTGAGCTCGATTAGCCGCCATCTCACCTAACGTCTCAAGCCACCGACTCTGTGAGTCGCGAGGGCCCCAGCCCGGGAGACGAACCCGACCTACAGTGACCAACCCCTTCGTGAACGATTTCATTTGTCTACGCCAGGTCATCATCTGTCCACCTCGCACCTTGCGCCAGTCGGCCGCAGCGTCGGCAGTGCTCGGTGTGGCAAACGACTAGCTGGCATCCTTAGTACATGACCTAACCATCTAAGTCTGTGCAAATGTAGTGACTGAACAAAAGAACTCGTTTGACAATCATTATCAAATACCCGCCTTTGCTGTTGTCTGATATACGTGACCCTTAAGTCTCAGAGATATACCTCTCTGTCGCCAGGGTCGTTCCAGATTAGTAAATACCGTTCTATCCTTAGAGATACGCGCCTCCATCTCATTCCCTACATCTCTATCGCCGCTGCTGCTGCAGCTTCCCAGGTATACAAACCGGTCAACAACCTCCATGACTTCATTATCTAACATTAAATCTACGTGATCACAACAATCTTGCAGAAGCACTTTGCATTTTGAGGCTGCAAAGCGCATTCCGAAGTACTTAGCAGAACTGCAAGTAACGTCTAGCGTTGTCTGTAACTGCTTGAAAATTGTCAAGCAGCAACACCTTGCCGTCAGCATAATCAAGATCAGTCAGTCTTCCACCAGATAGAAGGTTCCACGCTGGCATTTTGTGAGTGCCGCAGACAGTCCTCCATTATTTCGTCTATGACGAAATTGAACAAAAATGGTGAAAGGGGACAGCCTTGACGTACGCCGCTCCTGGTGCTGAAACTGTCAGACAGTTCACCGTAAACCCTAACCTGAGCTGAAGTATGGGAATAAAGCGCCGACAGTATGTTCACATACTTAGTCGGTACACCCCTACGTTTAAGCGACTCTAAAAGTGTAGATCGGTCTACCGAATCAAACGCACCTTTATAGTCGAGAAATACGGCGATTGTTGGCCGGCGGTACACATGACGCTGCTCCAGAATTTGGCGAAGGGGTAAAATGTGATCTATACAACCCCGCCCAGGGCGAAACCCTGCCTGTTCTTCCCTAATGTTTACTTCCCGAACTGCAGTGAGTCGACGAAGTATAATTGATGCTAGAACCCTTGAAATGACTGGGGTCAAACTAATCCCTCTATGGTTTTCGCAAGAGCCCCGGGCTCCTTTCTTAAATATGGGAACTATTATCGAGTGACCCCAGCACGGAGGGATGGTCTCCGTCGTCCACACAAGTTGAAACAACTGAGTCAATGCCTCTACTAACGCCTCTCCACCTTCTTTGAAAAGTGCCGGCATGAGGTCATCTGGACCAGCAGCCCTATTACGATTGACAGTCGAGAAGCAGTTGCGAACCTCAGTTTCATTGGGTGGTTCCAAATCTAATGACCAGAGTGCTACATTACAAGTATGTGGCAGCAACGCAGTTGATGCAGGAGGTCAGCTAAATTGACTCTGAAGTTGTTCCGCCCATCACTCTAACATTCTGGACTTATTATAGATTAGTGTGCCATCTGTCTCGCTGATAGCTTCACTGACAGACGGTCGCCTGGGACCAGTGGCACGGATCAGCTTAAACAGTTTACCGGTTCCCTGAGGCAAAAGCGGTTTCCATTTCCTTAACTTTTTCCACTAACCAAGCCTCACGATCAGCCTTTAGACTACGTTTCAGTTTCCTACGGATATCTCTTCTAGACTTGTTATGTGAACTCCCGTAGAAGTGTTCCATCTGGCTTCTAACAGTTTCCGGGAATTCTCTAAGATCCAATGTTCGTTCGACCCACGAACCCCTGTACTGCATGCTGGCAGTACTTGCTTTTCGAATGGCCTGTAAGATTTGATCTTATTAGGATTTTCAGAGTGAGTACCACTAAGACAGTCTTTTAGGCCGGTTTTATACTTATGCTCTATCGACGGTATAGCTAGTTTCCCAACAGCCAGTCGTTCCTGTCGATGGAGTCGTTGTCCAGCAAAAGTGAGAACAAAACGATATACATACCAGCGCATGATGTGAATCAAAGTACGTGCTCCAATAAGTACGACAGTCTTGAATGGAACCCCGCCACCTATAACTAACGACCATGTGGTCTATCTGAGACCAGGCCTGATTCGGAGAAGGTGGGCGCCAAGTATAGCATTGACGTGCACGATGTCTAAAACTAATGCCGGCTAAAAATAGCTTATGCTCAGTGCACGGCTGCAGTAGTCGCCCGCCAAAAATACCACTGAGTTGGGTCATTTTGGTGGATGTACGTGTGTATACCTTCTGAGTCAGCTTTCGTACCCTCTATTAAATCCTGGTGCACTTGCTTGTGCACGCTTATATCACTGACCTTGTGTACAGTAGGTCGCTTTGTTTTCACAACAGGTGGGTCAAAATGATTCTACTAAAGCTTGAAACTAACATGACATTAAGGTTGACTCATGTAATGCGCTGATTATGCCATTAAATCATATTGTTTGGCCATCCTTTGCCACTTCTGGGGATATCTCTAACCGCGTTTGTGCATAGGCCTAATTCAGTTTGTAACAAATTTGCTTTCAGTTATCAATGCACATTAGCTTCTTGCAGTCTTATTTGCAGTTAATAGAACTGAACCCCACGTAAACGATTAGCTGTGATCATTTGCGAAGTTTGTTCGAATCTGCACACGTCAGAATGAATCCTCTGCTACTGCCACCCGCTGTGTATATGGCGAACACATTACAGCGTATCAGCCTTGTTAAGCCTGGATTTTAAGTACTGACTTACTGTAAATACTAGATTTTAGCATGTCATTGCTGGTTTTGACAGCTCATTTTGCCACAAGTGAGCATTGTGCGTGTGTCCTTGTCCTACAGAATCAACGATTGTTTCATTGCCTTCATTTCTGCAATTTATTGTCTTGTTGTGTTGTGTTGTGTATTCGTGCGTTGAATGATCGTTTGCTTCCTCGCGTCTGTGCTTGCGTGACCAATCTTGTGACTGTTCAATCATAACGGTCGATGCGTATTTTGATTCTTGCTGTCGCGTCCGCTTGAAAGCGACTATAACTCGCACCTGGTCTACTCGTTGCAATACGCGAGCTACTCTACTAGTTCCGTTTGAGTCTTATGGGATGCAGCGGACACTTGAGGTGCGGACCCTAACTGTTATTTTAACGAAAGGGTTATTGTGCGACGACGATAGGTTGACTTTCTTAAGGTGTGTCGGTGTGATAGATGCGAGTTTAGCGAAATCGATAGACCTATCGGCATGGTAGACTCTTTTCCCGAAAAACTGCCAATGAGTCGTACATAGTGCCCTTCTTACGCACGAGTGAACCACGTTTCGCAACCGTACAATGACACCGCCCGTTTTGCAGTGCTACATACCGTGCTATCACAAAATGGCTTATGACACGCCGGTGCCACAGGTGACAAGCGTCAGTGGGCAGCTGTCAGGGTTTTAGCTTTTCGACTGTTGTTCTCTCAAATCTAATAAAACTGTTTCAGAAAGAAATGTTCTCGATCCTCTTCTGTGTTTCAACCAATGGCGAACGTAGGCACAGACTAGTGCGAATTTCGGAGTAACGTTTCCTGCTTCACTGTAGCGAAGTGTGCGTTGAAAATGGCAGTGAAAGTCCTTTGACGTAAATATGGTACCCCAGTACACGGACACCAGTGATGGGGAACAAACGGTCTATGATCTCTTCACTTTTCCATTATTTACCGATACTGTTTTTTTATGGTTTTCCTGATACCCTGTCGATGTCATAAGTGGTTATGTGAAGATTTGCACATCTTATGAATCATACACAGGTGATTCGGGATCCCCGTGCCAATTTGCACTTTGAGGGTTCACATATCAGCCATAATGACATCCTCATATGTTTGTTCTTCCGTGTCAGATGAATCACAACGTCCACCATTGCCTCAGTCGAAATCAACACGCAAATCGGCTGCACCTGTTTATGGACACAGTCATCCGCCGCGGATCATCGACTCGAAAAACTCGTGCGAAGATCCCACCACTACCAGTGAACCAGGCGAGAACGCAGTTGTGGAACCATGTGTTGTCAGTTCACGATCTACTGCCGATGCTCCGACGCAGCCCAAAGATACTAGCCTTTCCAACAAGACACTCTCGACAGCCGTGTCTGGAACTGGGGATGATATTCCACATGATTCTCTGTGGTTTATTGATCAGGATGTGGTGGATAGCGTTGGACAGGAATCACAGGTACCTTCCGCTCGTTTGTCTTCTTTTGTGATCTCATAGAAACTGTCAAGAGCATTAGGTCCAGCATTCGTTGACACTAGTTAACATTTTCTTGACATTTATGCTTATGCATGAATACACCTTGCAAAGGCTGAATGACGCTGGTCCCTAGTTTGGATATCATTTTAGTTCACACTCGGGAGGTCATGCTTATTGCGTCGGACTTTTGGTGGTACATGTTTTACCAAGTCGCATATATAGACTGGATACTGATGGGTCGACTAAATTTAGACAGGCACAGTCAGTATAGTTAATGGCTGAGCAGAAAACCGTTATTATTATTTGGCTGATTTTAACTAATATAGCCTTGTGATGCTCTGGGTGTGTGTTAATCTCAATCAGCAATCGTTAATCTTCAGTTTTATGCCGTTCTTGTGTTCGCAATGGTTCGGAGTGCCGTTGGTTCTGACAATGGTGCATGAATTTGCGGTGTAATATTGCGGCCTACCGGAAACAATATAGATTGGTTCAGTGCCAACCCAACCCGGTAGTAGCACTACACTTTGAAGGTGCAAGGTGTATACCGTAAATATTCGCCACATAGTTTAACCGGTTCAGCCTGATTAGTATTTTCTGTGTGTTCGAACTAAGTAATACCCTTCACATACTAAACATCCGTGGGCTTGCTATCTGATAGAATCTCCATTCTGAGATCCTCGGAAACTCTGAGTGTTCTTTCCAGTATATCATTTACCGCGAGGTTGAAAATGAAATGGAGAAGATCGGGCACCCCTGCCGAACGCCATTTGACATGGGGACCGCTAGAGATAGGTGCTCGTAAGTGCAGCACTCGAAGTGGACATACAACGATTTCAACACACTGTCATACTTCGCTGAGATTCCTCTGCGATGGAGACAGTTCTGGATAGCGTATAAGGCAAGTGAATCAAAAACAGCCTTTATGTTCAAAAACACTACGACGTTTGGCTTAGAACAGAAGTACCGATGTTCCAGTGTCCGACAAGGTGAATGCATGATCAACTCAGCCACATTTATAAACTAAACCTGCTTGTTCTTCTGTTATATGGTTCTCTCTTTGTCTCGCTAACAGTTACATGATGAGACTTATATGCATAATTGGGATGCGATAGAGCCGAGGCTATACCTCTGTGGTTGTCACGTTATGTCCTGGAGTCTTTGTTGAAAATGAGAATGACTGTGGATAACCACCAGCCATGAAGCAATCCGTCTTTCTCCCGTGTGGAACAAACGGGTGTGATCATTTAAGTTAGAAATCTTCCACCATCCTCTTTGAAAAGTGCTAGAGAAAGAAAGTCCGGATCTGTGACTTTATTACGTTTCACTATTTTAAGGTTGTCCGGAATGTCACATCTAACCATACAATCCCCGTCATCCATAACTGAGTTAACTGACTTAAGCCCGATTTTCAGTAAAACCATTCCTGTGAGCCACCACAAAAATTGTAGACAGTCCATGTACTTTGTAAGGATCTCGACTATGGAATATGGCTGAAATATCATCTCACTACTTCAATACGTCCGACCCTGGATCTCAGGACACCAATGAAACTGTTGACAACATCGGACCACTTCTACGATTGTTGACTGAAGGGTATACCTCGATAAGTACCTGCACAGTCGAATACGACCCGCATCTCTTTCCCAGCTTGTTCGAGTGCATAACGACGTGATGAGGGCTACACCAGGATCTAGTCCCACCGTGTTCGGTAAACCCTCCTAACCCGTAATCCTATACGGTTGTAGTATATAGCTGATACATTGCATGGTCCTTCATAAACTTCCCAACCTCTCATCAGTCGCTGCTGAACGACTGGATATCTATTGAGCATATCCGGTATCCGTACTTCTAGCCTCGTATTACAAGCCGTGTTTCATGATGGCTAATTTCATCTGTCCTAACGCTTTCTTGTCCTCCGGGGACATTTCGAGACAACTGTCTGGTTCCGAAAATTACAATCCGTATGTACTATCAAGGAAGGCATTTTCGTTTGGTTTATTACATACAACGTTAATACATTATTTCCCCAGTTCTTCTCCTGCAACGTAGCTTAGTAAGCTGATGCCTCTGAGTCGTGAACACTAATCCGCGCAGTGATAGCCGTCACATCCTAAGCAATATGAAACCTACTCCTATCTTTGTTACTCCACTAAGTCAGTAGCCGGCGACGTTATGCCGTTTCTATGAACGTCGGGTCGTTCACTGTTACAAGTACCATCTCGCCTTTGGCCTGATTCTCCTAAATACATGATGCGTGTGGTTACTATCTCCGCACTATGGCACATGAACCTAAAGAAATCCCTGATAGTGGATTCTCGAAGTGTTCGAAATATTCCAGAAGCTCCTCTGAACCACTGAAGCTTCACTGCATGTCCCACTCGCCTAACTGTTGCTGTCAACGTTACTGAACTACTCAGATCCGCCTCGTGCTGTCTTAGCTTGGTGTATTAAAGCACGTTTTCATCCGTACTGCCGGGTTTTTTTTAACAGGTCTCTATATTTTGTTCTCATGATCGTCCACCAGCTAGTTGATATGGGCTCGAGCTATTAGACACAGATGATCATACTTTATCTTAATTGTTTCCATAACATCTCAACACTTTCTCCAGACATCAATGTAGCACACTTTTCGTTGGCTCCTTTTCAATGGTTCCTCGTGGGATCTAATCCCATCTTTTTTCATAGGCTCAGTAGGAAATTAGGAATGCGGTCAAGGTTGCTGGTATCCTGATAGCTATTTGAAGAGTCTGGTTCACTCACGGAAGCCGGGAACAAGGCCTGGTCATGTGTACCGCTGTGCCGCATTCCAGTGCCGTACCACTGCCCTGTCCCCTAGGTTTCTCCCTAAACAGGACCAGTAACGTATTTACGAACATCATCATCAGCTACCTGGGGGGTCGGTGTTGCTGTTTTGCGTTCTCGCTTAAAATAATTGAGATAACCCATCCAGCTTAAGCATTTCTAGAGCTTTGTCAGCGTGGTACTGTACTGTACTATGGAGTTTGGAATAAACTCTTTCTTTCTTCATACACCGTTCAAACGTATATATATATATATATATATATATATATATATATTATATATATATATATATATCGAACGATATGAAACGTGGTTTTACAATTTTAATTTTAAAAAAAAACAAGTAAGATAAACAATCACTTACAGTCAGATGTACAAAGGCATATGCCAGTGCAATGGAAGCACGTGATAACTTGCCCAGTTAATTCGGGCGGTATGATATGTAAAACATTGTTGTGACTCATACAGACAAATATGGTACGCTGCTATGCGAAAAGAGATATATAAATAGTGAGGTTGGTTACGGCTCAATTATTTGCGACAAATTTGGGGTTACTGGTAATGAAGTAAGTGCACCCGACAGGCAATCTGAACAGTTACGTTAACTTCAGGAATCAAAACCATCCTACTGTAAGTGTATCAGTAGAGTAGAAGTTGTTTGAAAATCAGAATTCACAACCACGGTGCTGTTGGCAGTCATATGACAAGTTTTGCCACGTGTTAGGAACTGTTGACTGTTTCACTTGTATAAGGCATGCACACAACCAGGAATGTGTGAAACATCCGATTCGATGATCGCGGCCATTAATAGCGAATCCATTCGACTTTTATTTTGGGACGTGTGAAAGTTGTATGCTTTACGTTTGTACTGTTGAAATATTTTATAATTTTCTGGTTCTTTTGTTCAATGTGCGTTATCTAGCCAACTTCCAACACCTTTGCATTAAATACTGAGGATGCTGAGGCACTGGAATTCGCCGATGCCATTGAGGCCATTATCCAGAGCAACATCTCATCTGGCTCTCCTCCTTATTCACATGCGTTGTCCCATGTTGTATCGGAACGTCGTGATCTCATTGCTGAGAACTGTGAACTTGGGTCTGGGAGGAATACTACCTGCTTGCGCAAATGGAAGACCTCCAAACCACATCCCGTGAATGATGCACAAAAGCAAACTACACTTCAACCCTCAACAGAATCCAGCGACGGCCAAATTGATTGGTTCGGCAATCGGTGTGATGAAAAAGGTGTGGCTTCCGATCCTGAACTACCCTCTGAGCTGTCATCATCTCAAGTTAGTTTTTGTCATTCTCTGTTTCTACTACTATACTGTTAAATTCAGCATGAGATATCCCAGACAGCAATACATCAGTGTTTCTCAATGATACGTAACTGCCATACAACCATGAAAAAAGCGAACTCTGTTCAGAAAAATGAAGGAGAAGAAACAACTACCAGAAATAACTTCGCCTGTATTCAAACATCATCATCATCATCATCATCATATCAGCCATGAGCCTGACCAAAAGGTACTGTGGCTCGGGCTGCCGCTCACCTCAACAGTGACGTGGAATATCCTAGAAGAAAACGTTACTAAGAAGGTTGAAAATTAATAGAAGTCTAAGCAAAAGAACTAGAAATGGTATGGATGCAGGTACGCCATTGACTGCGACACCGCCATCTCGGATAGCGTCTCCTAACCAGCGGTTTGAGTGATCACGAGGACCCCATCCAGGCAGGCGACACCTACCCACTTTACTCAGTGGAGCAGTCAGGGTTCTCATATTTCGTGACCACGTTGTCGCTTGACCACCACGTGGTTTCACCCAACTGTTGGTGGTCTCAGTATATAATGCCCGGTACGGTAAACGCTCAGCTGGCATGCGGAGTACGTGACCTAACCATCGCAGGCTGTGCAACGTGAGTAGTTGACCGATCGATCGCGCATCCC
>LOND01001799.1:44362-55531 GCA_014220965.1 Paragonimus kellicotti | reverse complement strand
CATGCAAAAGTATTTCCTTTCTGACTGGCTTGATCAGCTTGATTTTATCTGTTGCGGACGGGTTTATCGTCAAAGAAGATATGTTTAACAAAACCGAATCTGATGCGGCACTTTTCGGAACATCGGAATTCCGAACTTTTCCCTTCATAGACACAAATAAATATCACGTTTGATATAATTCTCTATCAACCTGTCGACTAAGAAACATATGCAGCTTCTCCAGAGAAACCAAAAAGCCAAAGTAACCAGAACGCTTCTGGATATTTTGGAGCAAAGGTTCGTCGGCGAACTCAAAAAAATACTATATGCATTAGGCATTGAAAATGTGTGCTACAAGTGGAGCCAGCGTAAAGGTGGAAAAGTCAATTGCGGGTATTCGACTAATGAATAAGTTTGCCCCTCCTACTTTCAACTTTAACCAAACTTTAAATGCGACCGAAATGTAAAAAAACAGCAGTATGTCCTTACTACTTTGACCTGTTATCTGATGATTCTGATAGTCGGTTCTAAAATAGCGACGGCAGCAATACTGGTGTTGTTTGCCCAAGTGTTCAAGTCAGCGTCTTACTGAACCGAAGAACGAATCAATGCAGTCACCATGATTTCAGGCAAACAAACAATAACTTTTTCTATAGGTCATCAACTGTGTGGCCATCTTTTGAAAGTATGTGCGTCTGGGCAAAAAGGCAAGTTGTTGACATAATGTCCAGCCGCACTTTTATTAGGCTTCACGGTGTGCGTTCGTTACAGTTGCCTTCGGTGTCATATGTGTCCATTCGTTTGCTCTGTGGAATAAGCACACTTAAGCCATCTCTAACATCCGGCCCATTCATGAGGTTTCTCACAAAGTTGGAGGACACATTACCAAGCCTGTTCAAGAAATGACATGCCACCTTTTCAAAATAAAAAACCACATGATTCAGAGGTTGAAAATTGGCCAAAAATTACTTGTTGACCTTTCTAACTTTCGGCGATTGTACATCCCTAATTAGCACTGATTTCTTTGGTTACACAAACTTCTCTGGAAGACATTCAAACGCCATCTCACCTTACTTTTAATAAACATGAAACTGCTGGTAATGTTCTTGTTTATAGCAATGAATAAGGAGTTCCCGATACATAGTGAACCTGACTGGTTCTAAAACTACAGTGCTGCCGCGTCACATATCCTAGTGACAACAAGTCATGACAGATTTACTGGCCTTTTGTCAACGCACCCAAACCACTTTTGTTGTTGTAGTTCGGATAGATGGACCAGATCCACAGTAACGACGTCCCTTATCTTCAAATTATCTTCGGTCACACAATTTGTGGATAACCGTCTGCTAAACTTATTCGTTGTTGAAGGGGTAGGTACAGCTGTGATCAGAGTAAATAATTTCGATAAAAAACTTCAACCGATGCATTTCGAATAACTATCAACACAGTACGTCTGACGCAGTTCGGAAATTCGTAGCTGGTTATTTTTCTCACAGAGTACACTTTATAGTGCCAACTTATGAAAGTGAATGACTGAAACCAACGGTTTGGTCATATTGATAGTGTTCACATGATGAGATCTATGCAACGTCCAGGTACATTAATCAAACATCCAGAAGGTCAAATGTAAAAACTACGGAACATCAGCAACAATTTCTGTCGCCAACGTTATTGTACTTAAGTAACCGCACTAAGTGAAGACCAGAAGTTCTACTTTGAAAGCGTTTGGGTTCTATAGCAAGGTTTGAAGTCTCACAGTAAACAGGTTTATAAGAAGTTCACCAAATCAGTACACCCTGCTGTGTCAATCGCATTGACAGTGGTTTATTCTGGACCGTTTGAGAGGGTTTGACGGCATACCTCAAGAAACATCACACTGCCATTCAGAATGTACCCTGAGTAAAAACAGACATATTATCCCAGTCAACTCTTTGAGTTACCTTCAAAACACTTGCGTACACATATACAAAATCGTAACGTAGTGACCGGATGATAGATCACTAATCACAAGTGCACAGAACAGAATTAGTTAATCAGTTCCATGTGTTTGACCCTTGCTATCACTGAATTAGAAATGTTAGCCGCAGTAACTCAATGGTCGAGATTGAAAGATCCGTTTTCGACACAGCTTTGTCAATGACTGTCAAACGAACTCAAGTTTCACTCGCTTTATAGTATAAACTACTCAGTACTGACTACAGAAATATTTTATAATCGTTGCTTTTTATTTAAGTAGAATATAACATGCCGTGAAACGAGCTTATATTCATAACTCCTCATTCTGAATAACCGTCTAGATAATGATAAGGACTTAGTCCAGGCTACCGACCGGATGAACCGGTTATTGTCGTCAGAAGTTAAAATGCGAACATTCGTTCAAACCTAGGTAAAACCTCTATGGACTAGAAATACTCATGCATCTCTCTCAAAAAGGGCACAGTTACGTTGCATTTAAACGCTTCAAGATGCGTGGATGCACATTAAGTTCACCTTAGAATAAATGAATTGCGGGCAAATTTCGACAGCCATGACACTTAAATTGCGAGCACCTGTACTGTACCACTTGGAAATAAAGATGGTTTGACACTATAATTCAATTTGTCTTTGTCCCAGTCCTCGGAATAAATGAATCTCCTCACCAGCTACGCGAAGAAAGCACAGGTTAGCTATTACCAGAAAGTGTTAAATATGTTACACATTGAAATGTAGTCTGTTAAGCCCATCCATTGTTACATTCCTGATCAACCTCATCGCGAAAACACCATAATAGTGAACAACATCGAACGTTCTGTATGCAATCTACACGTTAAATTCCTGGTCCACTTGACTGTTGTTTTCTAGCCTACACTAACTACAGTGCACTACTGTTTGAGACGTGTCTAACGGTTCATGCGTTAAATTACCTATGCGCATTTGAAATGTGTTTCAACGTGCAAAATATTGCTGTAAAATATTTAATTTAATTACCGATGAAGTAATGACGGGGGGGGGGGGGCCAAGGGGGGGGCGGATGGTAGGGGGACCGGCAGCAGCGAGGAGCTGCGTGCGGGCGGCGAGGGTGGGGGGGGGGGGGGGGTGGGGGGGGTGAGGGGGGAAGGGGTGATGATATGGAGGGGGGGGGGAACACGGGGGAGAGGAGGCTGTGGGGGGGCGGGGGCGGCTGGAGGGGGGGAGGAGGGGTGACGTTTCCGTGATGTTTAAAATTTCCGTGCTTCCAGTTATGATGGTGACGTTGAAGTTGAAATGAAAAGCCGATCGAAATAAATTAAACATGTTAACAAAATTCGATTTGGCTCTTGCTTAAGCCCGATAGCCTCTGAACTCGTAAAACTTCCTCTGTTTTGACACGAACTGACACTACGAAGGGAAGAAGCATATGCAAATACAGAACATATTTTTCCCAAACTATACAAGGGTAGTCCGAATTCACTGGTATTTTGAGAGTACAGTCCCTTCGAGCAAAAACACTAAAACGATCAACAACAAGAGTATGTACTGGTCCTGAGATACATCCACTTGGGTCTGATAGACCTTCTACCGGGATAACGATTGGTACGAACATAGAGGACGGTGTGAATGAAAGCACAGTGTGAGTGAACGATGGTCGGGCGCAACCACATGGTTCAACAGCAGTCAATTATAATCTAATTTGTCATGTTCTTTTTTAGACAAATAGTTTAGATTATTGATGAGTGGTCGGGGATTTGGTTATTTTAAGTTGAACATCATTCATATTCGATCGCAGCCTTCGCATTCAGATAGACTTTCTAGAAAGTCTCTTTCGAAAAGAAACACTAGATTCGAGTTTCGCTCTCATTAGAGCTCGTCAGTAGTGCATATCCTTGCCACTGCCGGGACTAGAACTCCGGCCTTGCTTTTCATGTCAACCGTATTGATCACTATACAATTGACGTATTAGGCATGACCGAATTATCATATGTGAACGCTCAACCACTTTCGCTTGTGAGTAATGATCAGGTTGCCCGATCGTCTCGATAGGAGACACAGTTACTGTCTGTTAACTCCAATCGATAACCGGCGATTAGGACTTATGAGACAGGTCGAAATCTCCGATCTTGAGATGTATACCTATTAGGTTTCACTGGAACAACACACCTTTATACAGATGAGCGTTCATGTCCATCGTATTCATGAGGCAGCCATCCTAACCGCCAACTTACCGCTCAATAATTGTTTTCTGTTATTAACGTACGGCGACCTGATCATTATCACAGAGCACTTAAGCCAAAACCCCTAGTCAAGATACGTATATTTAACGGATGCGGGATAAAATTTTCAGCAGAAACGGATCATCTACTCGAATGCCGGACCTAAACTGAAGATTCGGAATGCGATCGACTATTAATAGCGTGGCAAAAACGTCCAGTTTAAATCGAGATCTACGGTCAAACGATGGCATTTTTTAAACTGTAACATTCAGAAATCTCATTAAGAAAAATTTAATATAAACGAACGTTTCCTAAATCCCTTTCACCTATATTGACAAAATGAAGTGGAAACTAATGAAACGTTCACACAGGGGTTTTGCTTACGTGTTCTCATTAAACAGTAATTCATTGTGCATTACTGGAACGGTGATCGATGCCTGCTATTTAAATACGTACAAGTGAATTACCTCGGTTTGATATTTTTGTAAAAGACTGATAGTACATCACCCATGGTGTAGTATTTTAAAAACACGATTTGGCAAGAATTACTGCCGAAACTGTTGGAGAAAATTCGAGTTAAATATCGATTCACGCGTGGTTTCAAAACGCAATAACGTCAGTTGAGACTGTTTAAAAAACTGAATTATTCTGAGATACCCTAAGATATTTAACCACCTATTGAAAAATTTAGGTGTTTTGCGATAGTTGTAAAACTGTACAAACTAATAACGCCTTCGAAACTTAGATGTGGTTCAACTGTGTAGTTGAGCAATAGAAAAAGGAGTAAGGACAAATGTGATTTGCGCAATATTGTCATAAAATTGTGAAAATGAACGACAACTGAGATCCCTCTGCAACCAAATTAGGTCATTGATGATGTAGTTTATATTCGGCGGTTTCAGGAAAGTTTCGAGAAGTATGCAACTATTGTGATAACCAGAACGACCGTTTAATATAGATGTCAGGTTTTTAAGATGATCACTCACTTGCAAGTTAGTTTTGCCGTTTATCACTGATTCACCTGAAGTCCGTAGATAACTGTGAACAGAACAAGTTGTTTTCCAGCAATAAATTCGATATTCTCCGTCACTTTTTTAACAAACCAAGTATATTAAACATGTCATAGCAATCGTTAAAGACATTTCAACCAGTGTTTGTTTCCTTCCCAGAACATCAAAATCCTCTACACATGTTTTCACCTACTGTCTCACTCAAGCCATTCAGATATGACTTTCTTTGATGCGTATGCATTTTCCATCTATAGCCGTATCCGAAAACGCAAGGGCAAGTAATGCAACACATCAAACACTACTCAAGCCTTGGTGTCACACAATTGTAGGGGCCGACTTAGAAATTTCAGTATCCAGGTTTCCTCATGTTGGTGCGTATCATTAGTGCATATCCTTGCCAAATTTTGAGTTACACCTGAAGTTCCAGTAAGCAAGTATATCAGAAATGAAGTTCTTAAGTCTGTGAATTTCAAATGCGTGTATATCCACGAAGCCAACACACTAAAACGGTTAGACGGTAGGTTATTGTATTTGGTTTCTTGAAGGACGTAAACACCCGTAATTGTTTGATTTTCAACGGAACAATTATCATTCAATCTTGTCAGCACTAGGCACTAACGACAGTGTTAATTAAATCCGGGAAAGATTAACCAACCAACATGCGGGAGCATACGAGAGGCGTACGTTTCCTAATATTCCTATGTGGGGTAAATCGGGCTAAGCTGTATCACTGGTTACTACTTACTAATGCTTCCCTTTGATAATCTTTTCTGCCTAAAGACAAAACATTTGTGATGAATTAGGTACAATATTTTAATTTTAACATTCATAGTTAAGGAAACGCAATCGCTTTTCTTTCACGGATGGAAGTATCGTTGTGGATGTGTGCTTGATTCAACTGACATTGATTAGAATGTGTCACAAAAGCTAGCTGGGGAATCACTTCATGTCAGAAGGCATGAGTTGAGTCAACTGTAAAACGAATTCTTCCATTTTATTTACTAGTAGACAATGCGGTTGGTTCTTCACTCAGTTTATGGGGAAGGGAAACGTTTGCACTTCAATAGTTACTCGCTTGCGGATCTAGCGCTAAGTAACATTGTTATACCAACACCGTGAGCGTTTGCATTAGAATAGGCATATTCGGACGCCAACGCGCTGAACTCCCTCCGTGAGTGTCTGCGTACACTTTTATTCTGGTAAATTATGTTGTGTATGGATGCCCAGTTGTGGCACTCATCTGGGATCTTTTCATCAATTTCCTGGTCGTTTCCTGACGAATTGGCTCGTTCGGTACATCCTTAGCTCAATCAGTCTGCAACGAAGTGCGTACCAAGCAGTTTCGTCAGTTTGGTGAATTTGTTCAATCATGCATTTCTCGCCCTCTAACACCGACCATTACAATCGACTGGCTTACAGAACAGACGTCACCAATTGGTGGTGCTTCCAGAAATGTCACCCCTGTCGTTGATTCACGTTTTTTATCGTGTGTGCTCGTAGACCTACATGTCTCTTATCCATACTACTTGTTGAGGTTTGTGAAAAACAAATCATTGAAGGATTCTTGTTAAAGTCCCCCTATCCAGAGATGGAGATTTCAGATGACTCCGCTAAAGTTAGCTCCCAAACGACTGATCTTCAGTTGTTATTAGATGTCAGTTGCACTCGATACAACATTCGGAGCCTCATACTTTAACTGCTTCAGCTGAACAAACTATCTTCTGAATACTGCTTCTTCATACCTTACACATCGGAAGCAGTGAGAGCGAGGTGTACAGATTAGTTGGATCGTCAATCGTGCATTTTTATATTTTGATGAGTTACATCCTACTGAAAGTCAAAATACTGTTGTCCTCAAGAACTATGAGTTGTGCTTTTGTGAGTGTAATGGGGATAAATGAACCTTCCGCAAATCAAAACGACTTGCAGTTTTTAAGTATGCGGTGTTCGGATTATACTTAGCACGTGAATGCATATCAATCAGCCTGTGCAAAGTGAAATAAACTCGACAAATAAATAAGTGCGGATCACATTACGTTTTAGTGTTTCGTAATCCATAGTGAATGGCGGTTTCTGTAGAACTGTTAGATGGAGCGTGGAACAAAAAAGTGCTGTCGCATTTGCGGAGTGAACAGTTAGTCCCGTTGTGAAGTTATTGGTGTTGTGGGTAACACACTAATCTCACAGCTGCTGAATCCGCAGTAAACATTCCGATCCGGGCAACGATCTGCACTACTGACGAGCCCTAATAGGGGCAAATTTTGAATCTTATTTTCCCTGTCCTAATGAACCAGCCGATTGGCGTCTCGGAATGCGATAACTACCAACCCCTATGGGTGGTGTTCAGTTAGTACCGAAACTACATTTTCTTGTCATGCCCAGTCCACGTTTGATTGGGATTTTCATGTAATGTTTATCGGCTCCTTTAAGCGGAGTATTTTACTGTGGGTCCTTTCAAAACCATGAAATGGTTGTTCACTTACATTTTCTTTTACGCCGCTGACGGTCTGTACCCTTTTGTTCGCGGTATGTAGACACTATAAAGGCCGCGCTGAGTAGACGGGCATTTAGACAGTGTTTCTGGAGGGACTTCAAAGCTCCCAGGATACTTTGTCATTTGATTACGTTTCCGTTTAACTTATTATTGATGATTTTTTTGGTATCCGGTCCACTCGATGTAAACTGTATGGTTTAGGAGAACACAAACAGTTGTGTATGCTTTGATTTTTCGTATGTCAGTTTGCTTTCATGTTAATGGAACGTTTACTGCCTACTTCAGTTCATACTTTCTGGTTATCCCCGGTTGTTTCTTAATTTAGAAAAAGGCAAAGTGTCACTCGCCAACTCACGATGACCCTAAGTCCCGTCTCAGTTGAATTGGAGAAGGAAATTGAGGTAAGTCTAGTCTAAACCTCTATAGAAACATGTAGTGTCTCGTATATGTTCAGCTGGTCTTTCTCAGCTTTGTCTGCCACCGCAGTCCATGGGTTGAGAGTGAGCGGAAGTTAAAAAGCGCACAACATATTTCTGAATGTATAGTTGGTAGCAATCCGATGTTTTGTGATATTAATCTTACAATTATTCACTTCGGAAGCTGGCATTCAGCCACGGCACAGTTTCTTTCCGAACACATTCTAGGAAATGTTTCTTCCGCGAATTTTACCGTAGGCGCACGCCAGTTGACCAGTGGGAAGTTCTTCCGTGAATTTTACCGTAGACGCACGCGAGTTGACAAATGGGATATCATCTGACGCTTGTGAGCTATCCCTTTTGTTGATGTAGTGATGTGAACTTGCGGATTTGATTGTTACGTACGCTTTCAACCGCGTTTTGCGTCCCTGCTATTACGCATATCAAATGGCATTTGGTTCGTAACAGCACCCGCTTCCTGTTAAAACTAGTTCAGTGGAAGTCATTTGAAGTGTATGGGTTAGAAGAAGGAAAATTGTTAACCTGGACTGGAATTTTGATGAAGCAGTCGACGGAAAATAAAACTGTTCTGAATTATGCTGTATGGGAATAGTCAGCACTCGCAAGAAAAGAACGCTTTGAGGAAGTCGCAGAAACTTGATTGCCCGTCGTCAAACACATTTCAGAATACGACGACCAAGCACCCGGCTGACAGTAACAGTGAAAGATAGAAGCCAGCATTAGTCTAGTGGAAGCTTCCTTGCAACCAAGCTCTCGCGGGTGGTGGCTTGGCGCCTCCAATCAGTTGATGACTGTTACAACAGGCTCAGGTCAGTTGCTCCAGAACTGTCACACCCCGCGCGATGAGTGTTGTCTGCAAGTCAAAAGGCTCATTTGTTGTTGCATCTTCAGCGAGCTAACCTCGAGATGGTGATTTGCGCCAAGCACGTGCATATTTTCCAATAGAGGTATTATGGAGGATCCCTTACGGAAGAAGGCTTGGTCACATCTGATGTGTTGAAGTAACCTGTCTGGGTACACTAACGAACGGAATATGCTGATCTGTTTTTGTTGCCTCTTGTTGAACTCTTTTAGTCATGTGGATACTCCTCATCAGATGGAATCGACAAGTTTGAAGGCTCATCACGCTTCTAGCGTATAACCCAGTCTAGCGCCACCATCAAGTTTTCAAGGTGAAGCTTCCCGAACGTTCGAGTAAGTAGCTGAAGCGCCGAATTAGCTTTTAAAACGCACTTCGGAGAAAGATAGGCTGTTTGGGTCAGTTGTTCAGAGGTTCCTTTCACACGCAGTAGTGACCAGCTCCCTACCTCCAAGATAATAAATATTCGGTGTGGTGCAATTGGCGGAATGCCTTGCGCCATATCTAGATGTGTTAAGCAGGTGCTCATTTTTATTAACCCAGTGGTTCAAGACATACGGATCTTCATCCTTCCACTCTTTGTTCCTGCCCACTGGGCCAGATTTTTACGTCATCAGTTTCCAGTAGCAGTCTCGGTTCACTGCATTGTTCTGTCATGTCCAATCTATTTTATCTTCGCTCGATAACAATTGTAAGGCAGTCCGTTTCTGTCTGCCCAACTACAACATTGTTTTTTTGTTACATCAATAGAGAGATTTCGTCTTATCTTCTCAAAGAGTATGGTCTCGGAACTTTGTTAAGTTCCCGAACTGTTTTCAGTTTACCCGTCTATCAATTTCATTTGTGAACAAATCGACCAATCGAACACTAGATTCAGCATACCGACACCCATGTTGAAAGAACTGCTTCTACGATGTACTCTCAACGTTCAGTTTAAATTTAACAACGAACTCTATCGTCAGACTGATGGGGTCGCAATGGGGTCCCCATTAGGTCCACTTCTAGCGGATATTTTCATGGGGAAGCTTGAACGTCAACAACTTAGTCAGCCCATCAACAGTTTGTGCTTCTATCGACGATACGTAGACGATATCTTCGTTCTACTGAAGTCTGAGCATGATCTACCCGGTGTCATCCACTCATTCAACCAGGCGCACCCCGCCATCAAGTTTACTTCTGAAACAGAATCAGAAAACTCGTTTCATTTCCTAGATGTGAACTTGAATAGGCGCCTAGATGGTAGTTTACAACGCTCCGTTTATCGTAGAGCAAATTGGACTGGGCAATATACAAATTTTAATAGTTTCGTGCCTTTAAAGCAGAAACGAAACCTCGTCCGCTGCCTGACTAGTAGAGCAATGAAAATTTGCACTGCAGACACAATAGACCAGGAACTGGAGACAGTCGCCAACGTATTGCGGGAAAATGGCTACCCGGATCGTTTCATAACCCGGAACATGATTGTGTCTAAGCTACGGTAGAAAAGAAGGCTGTTCCCACCCGTCTCCCTTTTGAGAGTGATATTGCAACAGATACTGATCACCGGGTTGACCCCACTCAGGCGTTCCGTGTTGTCTACAAAGTCCCGATAAACCACCCCAAACTGGTCAGACAACGGATGTTAGCTACTGCTGAATCGATCGCCATTCGATTACGCAATCCGATTTTGTGTTCACACAAAAATTCGTACAAGCCCTGCAGTTGCCGTGGCCAAAGGTCACACCATCAGTCTGCATGCCCATCCAAACTCCAACCGATAACTTTGTGACGTAATGGAGGGTGGAACTTCAAACCACCCATCATTAACACTGGTGATTTGCTCTCTGAGTCACTAGCCTATCGAGGCCTGCATAAGTTGTAACGCTCTGTATGATCCAATGACATTCTACTAAACCTCTTTGTCTTGTGTACACACTGTTTTGATTTTGCTGAATCTATATAATTGTATTGATCTGATGATGAATTATCGAAAACAATTGTTCGTCACGTTTACTTTTCTATCATTTACTGCAACTTTTGTATACGCCAGGTCCAATTTTTTCTGTCCCGTATTTGTATGTTTGTATTTATCCATGTGAGGAATTAAATATCGTGCTCTAGTTTCACCAGTTTCTGAGCACTCACATTTGTTCAAAATCCTGAGTATATATTCAGATGATGCAGTCTGATATCGCAGAGGGTTTCTCTGAGAAACACCAAATGTGGACTAGCCATCTCACGA
>LOND01001799.1:30995-42762 GCA_014220965.1 Paragonimus kellicotti | reverse complement strand
TCGTGAGATGGCTAGTCCACATTTGGTGTTTCTCAGAGAAACCCTCTGCGATATCAGACTGCATCATCTGAATATATACTCAGGATTTTGAACAAATGTGAGTGCTCAGAAACTGGTGAAACTAGAGCACGATATTTAATTCCTCACATGGATAAATACAAACATACAAATACGGGACAGAAAAAATTGGACCTGGCGTATACAAAAGTTGCAGTAAATGATAGAAAAGTAAACGTGACGAACAATTGTTTTCGATAATTCATCATCAGATCAATACAATTATATAGATTCAGCAAAATCAAAACAGTGTGTACACAAGACAGGAATTTAGCAGAATGTCATTGGATCATACAGAGCGTTACAACGGAGACACCAAACCGTCGACTTTATCAGACTCTCTGGTTCCCATTTTTGGTGGCGACGCTACACGGTTGGTTCACCAAATTCCTACTGCTGACTGAGCTTGAAAGACAAATTCCCTGTCCTCGACCAATCCATGGTTGTATACTCATTTTCCTGCCGTTGTACGGCAGAATATGTAGGTCGCACGACGAGGCGTTTGTCAAAACGGATCAAAGAACACCATCCAGCGTGGCTCGGGACAGGTTCGACCAAATCCATCAACAGTGCAGTCGTTGCACATTTGGCAGATACTGATCACCGGGTTGACCCCACTCAGGCGTTCCACCCCTAATTGGTCAGACAACGGATGTTGGCTACTGCTGAATCGATCTGCCATTCGATTATGCAATCCGATTTTGTGTTCACACAAAAATTCGTGCAAGCCCTGCAGTTGCCAGGGCCAAAGGTCACACCATCGGTCTGCATGCCCATCCAAACTCTAACCGATGACTCTGTGACGTATTGCTGAGTAGAACTCCAAACCACTGATCATCAACACTGGTGATTTACTCTCTGAGTGACTAGCCGATAGAGACTTGGATATTGTTGTAACGTTCTACATGATCCAATGACATTCTGCTAAACCTCTTTGTCTTGTGTACACACTGTTTTGATTTTCGCTGAATCTATATAATTGTATTGATCTGATGATGAATTATCGAAAACAATTGTTTGTCACGATTTTGCGTCACATTTATACCAAAATGTCACATAAGAAGAAATGATTCCGGTATGGCTCAGGTCTGGTCCCTTAGAAGTTATTGTGTTTTGTATAACTGTTGGAATGATATACCACGTGTGAAGGTTTCTGATTTAATGTTGGATAATGAAGTCATGGAGTGTTGTTGACCGGTTTGTGTATCTGGAAAGCTGCATCAGCGGCGGCGGTGGTGTCGGGAATGAAATAGGAACGCGTACCTCTGAGGCATTCGTTAATCTAAAACATCTCAGACGACAGGAAGGCATTTCTCTGATGCTTAAATGTCGCGTACGTAACTCAATACTGAAGGCTGTGTAACATTGCGGCAACGAAACATGGCCACTCACAGTGGGAGACTTGAGCCGTCTTCATATATTTGACCACCGATGTCTGCGTTCGATCGCTCGTATCGGGTGGCACCAGCGAGTAAGCAACGAGGAGGTTAGGAAGCGGGTATTTGGCAGTGATTGTCAAACGAGTTCTTTTGTTCAGTCGCTACATTTGCACAGACTTAGATGGTTGGGTCATGTACTAAGGATGCCAGCTAGTCGTTTGCCACACCGAGCACTGTTTGCCGACGCTGCGGCCGACTGGCGCAAGGTGCGAGGTGGACAGATGATGACCTGGCGTAGACAAATGAAATCGTTCACGAAGGGGTTGGTCACTGTAGGTCGGGTTCGTCTCCCGGGCTGGGGCCCTCGCGACTCACAGAGTCGGTGGCTTGAGACGTTAGGTGAGATGGCGGCTAATCGAGCTCAGTGGCGTGAATGTTGTCGTTGTTTGGCCGAGTTGTCTGTGAAGTGAGTGCATTTAATGACGCGGGGCAGTGAAAGCCGTCTTGCTGATGACGCCTTACTTCCACCTTTAGCTCGGTTGTTTGTCTGTAAGGTGTAGACTCTCTGATGTTGACTATCTGAGAACAACGGTAGTTGTTTTTCAATGGTTAGGTCTCTTCCTCTTCTGTTTTGTTTTTCTTCCTGTTCATAGCTTAATTTTTTTAACGGCTGTATGGCAGTCAAACATCTGTGAGAACCACTGTTGTATTTCTGTCTGCTGATGGTGATGGTGAACTTGCCTGATGTGTTTTATAAACATTGCGGTGCATGTTCTTTCTGGCTGATAGCCTCTGACAATCTTGATAATACAGAACGCACTAACTGATTTACATAGATCTTATCATTAGTCTCCCCCAATAACACGGAAAGCTGACAGTCTTCGTACGCTGGATGGGGGACCTATCTTCAGTGCATCTGTAGGAATTGTTGCTACGAGGTCTTTGGTTTCAACCGGTTCTTCATCCTTGTAATAAAGTCATCTATAGGTAATGATTGAATGTCCGTTTAGCACAAACGCTTATATATTAAATGGATTTTATCGAGTTCCCAGTGAAACATTCGAGTAGTTAATGCAGGACTTAATAAGCCTTCGTTCCAACAGCGACAGAGCTTGTACCAGCGATCGAGTTGATTTGTATTGTGGACACTGTTTATAGATGAAATCGACCTTATTAATAACCAAAGTATGCGCTTTTTATAAACGGTGCGGCGTCTGTGAACCACTCAGTTTTTAAGCTTTAACCGTGCCTTCAGTTGTTATTCGATTTAGGAAAGGCAGCTGAAGACTTCAAACTACTCGATCTTCATTAACAATCACTTCTCGAATTTGATCGGTGTATTCGAATCTGTCCTTGTAATTTGGCGTAAGCAACCTCTTCTGAGTATGTTGTGTATTTGCAATCGCTAAATCAGCAGATTTATCCGGTTTTAGTACATTCACAAGATGGAAATTCATTTGCCTCAGAATGGTACTGATGAGGATGATGTTTGTCAATCTTTGTAAGTCTTTCAAATACCCTTCCTTTAGCTAGCTGCGAGGACTCAAACTGCACCTTTGAAGGTGCTCATTTTGGTGAATGTTAGTAACGCAATTAAACCTACAGTTGGTCAAAACGAACAATAAATTACGGGTTTCTGTTGTGGATTTTGAGCTCAGTCTGAAACTTTGCATCATGTCATTTCACAAGAGACGTTTAAGCTGTATTTATGCGCAACGTATGGAACTCAACAAGTCATAACTATATGGCTGATTTGATGCTTCGTAAGAACGGATTAGTCGGCGTAACGTAGTTTTATAGGTCCACTATACATACTAATCTCTATACCTTTCCATTTTAAGATGCCTATACGACGCTCCCTTGTGAACCGGTGTCAGTTTACCATTTCACCGGGCTCCTCTGGTGTTGTTCGATATCTTCGGGTTGGCTCAAACTAAATGGATCACTCTGGTTCAGTTGAAGAGAAACTGGAAACGGAGCTATCATACTTGAATCCTAACGTTCTACGAGTAACAAGTTCTCTTGTAAGATGAACCCCGGAAACATAATTTTTAACATAACTGTTCAAATGAGTAGTTTGGCAGATTTGATGATTTAGATGAGACCCAATTGTGAAAAATCAGGGCTTCGGCTGGATTCGAACCAGCGACAGAAACAACATGCCCAAACGCGGCAAGCGCTCTACCAGCTGAGCTACGAAGCCAAGCCGAAAGCATTTGAGTCTCGTCTAAATGATCACATCTGCCAAACTACCCAGTAATACGGTTTCTATACTCACTCGTGGCGTTGGTGTATTCCAGTGTAATCTGCTCAAAAAATCCTGCCAGCGCAGTCGACCCCATGGATTATTTGGTGAATTCCATATGAGATAGTGAGGCGAGTGGAGAGAGACCAAGTATGAATTTGGCGATCTCCTGGCGTGACTTCGTAGCTCAGTTGGTAGGGCGTTTGTCGCTGGTTCGAATCTAGCCGAAGCCCTGATTTTTCAAAATTGGGTTTCATTCAACTGTTCATGTTGAAATGGAAGCTCCATCTGTTAACTTATACCTGAAAGGAAAATACAACATAGAAGTGAATTTCATTGTTCTGGTGGCATCACTTTTCATTTTGTTTGAAATTGAAAGACGGAGACGATTTCTACGTTGCTTCACCATTCCTTGTGACCACTCTGCTTTTTTTGACTCACACTAACTATTAGCGGGAAATTTGATAAAAAAGAATATCAAAGAAAGCCCTGTAACAGGAGATTTCACTAAATTTTTCAACGGAAACAGATAATTCTGGGATGTCAGGATGCCCAAAATAACTAGTTTGCGAGTTTTTCTTTTTGTCGTTAACATGGTCGGTATCCTTACAGATAAAATATCCGAGGGTACTCATGCGTTTTATCAAATGTTAACTCATATACTGTAATCTGGAATCACTTGTTGCTTTATTTTATGTGCTTTAATGTTTACAAAATAAACTACTTAACAAGTAGGTTGTTGGAACATTTCGGTTTCAATGATGCAGGTAGCTGAAAAATCCAGTCTTACTAAAATCGCCTCAATTCGTACGCCGAAACGCTCAACCATTGATCCATGTTCACTATGTTTCACTGAACCCATCTGAAAACTGCCGTGATTTTTCATATTCATTGGCCATGTTTTTTATGTTGAACCTCCTCTTAAAAATTGATCGAAGTCACGTTGGTTTGACTAACTTAACTTTTTTCCCTCGTGTGAACACCTTACTCGGTGAACATTTGGTAGTATTTTTGTATTTGGGGAATTCTTCTTCCTCCTATCTCTTTTGAGAGTGACTTTTGTTGGGTTCCCCTGAAGGCTTACAAACTAGCCACTTTTCGTCTGTACATTGAACTTGAGCCCTTCTTCTGTGTTTTCCGGAATGTCTATCCACGTGATTCGTTTGTTTTTCTTATTTATCGTACCTGGATTTGCTGTGTAATTCTAGTTCTTCCTCTGTATATTCTCCGTTTCTGTTAGTAAAAATCTCTCTGTGAAAGTTTAAGTGATTCAGGTTTCACTCTTGTTGCACTCCATCAGTATTACAAATCCTTGGAGTAAGGGAGAGGTGCATCCCGGCCATCAATCTGGCTAGGTGAATATGTTGACCACCTCTGTGCTGTAACCCGCCCAAACGATGTGCATCATTGAGTGGGGCTACCCTGTCCATGGCCAAAACATGCGTGACATGATAATAACGAGCGTGATTAGTCTACCAATGTACCAGGTCAGTGAAGATCTATGTAATTGGTAAACACGATCTTTCAGCCGTATAAAGTTTTTTTCATCCTCTGTGGCACGATGAGCATGTTCTCAGAAACCGGTTACGGTTAAACGTTTGGGTGTGTTGTTTTAGACACGCTTTGGGTGAAGCTATCTGCTTACTTGCGTGCATACTTGCCATACTGGTACGCTGACAGGAATTCGACTCTCGATCAAAACACAGCCATGCTCTAACAACAACGACTTGAATGCAGTGCGCCAGCTGGAAGTCCGCATTTGGATGCGAAGTTTCCTGATCAACTGTGAATAGTGTTCAACCCAGAAAGATTCATATCATTGCCAGCTCAACTACCTTTGTTCATTTTATCTTCACATGTGACCGCTTCAGAAAGTAGGTGCATAAACTACCTGGTTTTGCCTTCAATCTAGTCTACCAAGCATGTTCATACTTTTTTTTAAGGACTTGAGGCAGCGCCTACTCGACCTAGAGGAAGCTCGACAAACCGAATTGTCTGCTTTAAAAGATAGCCATTCAGAGCACATTAAAAATTTGGTCGAGCAACTTCGAGAAGCAGAGGAGGAGGTGTTGTCTCTACGCGTTCAATTGGAGCAATCTGCATTGCAAAACGCCCCACCTCAGCAACCTCCGGTCTCCACTGTCGACCACCTTACTGGGACTAATGTGGCCAATGTTGCGATCGAGGAAAAGTTTGGTAGAAAGAAACAACGTACTGGCAAAAAGAAAAAATGCAAACCTCCAAGTGAGTGTTTTGTCGTTTGAAATTCTCCATCTGTGTTATCGGTTTACCAGCTGTTGATCAATTGTTGTATCGTTCGCTGGCTAAGCTTGGTACTGTTCTATTGTGAAAAGCAATTTTTTTCCAATTTCTCGTGCACAGCGGGCAATGAATTGGAATCTGCGAACACAGATATAGAAAAGCAACCACCCATCTGCTTCCCAACGGTCAGTTGATTTTATTTGCTTTTTATGCAAACGTGATTGCTATCTGTTTGCCTGATTTTTCATTTCCTCTCGTTCGGTTTTCCTCATTTCCTTCAGAAAGAAACCAAAGATGACTCTACACAAACTGACTCAGTGCAACCTCTAACGGGTACGTAGTTTTAAATGCATTAACCGTGCATTATGCTAATTTTCTGTATGTTGCACGTTCATTGCGGTAAACACTCGTTTATGATACATCTCTTTCAAATGGTTTCTCCTCTCATTCTTTGTAATCTGATTTATTTCACCGTTTTATCCGTTTGAAGCTGATAGACGTTACTTTCGCTTGTTTTCTACGCTCTATCGATCCTTAGTTGAAATAGCTAATCCAGACGGAAGTTGAAACATTGACTGCTCATTTCTTATTTTTCGTTTTAGAAACATCCGATGACTACGAGGAGGTGGAGTTTACTCGGCGCAAGTATGTCTTAGATGAACTTTCGTTTATCCTGTGTCCGTGTCCTTTTTTCATTCTATACTCTAATATACCGTGACAATGCCACGGTTCACTTATCAAGTTGTTATGATCTATTTTGCAAGTGTTGATTTCATATATCGACAAAGTATGCACTACTTCTGACGTTCTTCAAGATCACGAAGAAGTGAATGAAACCACGAAGTAGTCTCGGGTTGTCCAGCTGGATAAAGGCCGTAGGTGCTTGCCGTCATGTTAGGACTCCTGAATTACACATATGGCAGTTTCCAATCGCTGTCTCACAAGGTAGCTTGCTGCAATCAGTCACGTAGACGCGCCAAGTGATCGCCTATTATTGTGGTTTTTATTACTGTTCCTCAATTTTAAGATTAATGACAATTCGACTGACGATACCGTCTGCTCAGACATAAGGTTGCCTATTCATGCTTGTAGTCAGGTCCTTGAAAACAGTAATACTATTTGAACTGATCTGTATAAACCCTCGTCTATTTAATTGGGTTTTTCGTTCATGCTACTGGTATCCCAATTTATGTGATCTACTGTCAGGATCCACTTGTTAAATGTCAAATAATGGTTTGTAAATTCTCTCCCCCTACTTGCTTACTTGATCGTAACCGATTTTCATCAACCGTTGTGCAGTTTCCTCGTTAGTAAATTGCAGCCAATATATCATCACGATTAGTCGTCGATTTTTTCTTGTTCCTGTATATGGTTTTCTGTTTGTGATGTTCAAAGCATGCGTTCACTTGTGTTCTTATGGCAGATATTCCCCCCTATGTTGATACGTTGTATGTCCTTTTGCAATTACTAGTTCGACATTTGACTCAACCAGTGCTAGTTCTTTCTTCGAACGATATAGTTCTACCACTATACGGACTTCTTTTTATCCACGCTGTGTCGAGAAATTCATTCAGCCGTATTTTGTCGTCTAAGAGCAACCGATTTTTAGGCGCCTCGTCGGTAAACTATTGTTTTTATCTATTTCGAAATCGTTTGTTATCCCGCTCTTTTTAGATCATGAAGAGTATGCGTTTATCATTATGGCGTACTGTGCCCATCTGCCTTATGTCCTATCGTCGTCTGTCTCATTTTAACTATGACACCTGACGGGGTTTGTGCAATCGGGGTTTTCTGTTAACCTTTTATATCATCTGCTCATTTCTCCTCTCCTGTTTGTTTTGAATATGATACGAGTCCATCACCTCTCTCAGGTCATCACCATTTACACCTTGCCAAGTAAATGCTCAGTCTCAAACGATGTTGGAAACGGAAACGATAGCCGTCCAGGCCGTGCCGGAAACCAGAACCGTCGATGTTCAGACTTCACAGGCACCAGTTGCTCAATTGCACATCGACCTCTGCTCAGTTGCATCAAGAGCGATGTCTTCTTGTTCACCAACACCCTCCGCTCCAGATATTGGTGAATCTGGTGCAGTTCAGACTGTGTTAGACGATCGCCGTTCACAAATCTCCGACGTGTCAGATGTTTCCTCGTACTCTCGCCAGTTAGATGATCTGGTACATCAACTGACCGAAGAGATGCATATGTATGAAAAGGTTGTCAATGAGGTCGTGTCGACAGTGACCACTTGTCTTCCATCTTTCACACCGGATCCAGCAGCAAAAGAAGAAGAAACTGTGTCGGACTCTGACACTACTGAAAGACATTCGAAGTCGGATGAAGTAACTATTGCTCAGCAACTAAGTGCACTGCAGGCCAGCCTGAGAACTCGTTGTGAACGTCTGGCTGCTATTCGAAAGACACGTGTGAGTGATTCGCATAACTATTAAAAATTTCTGGTTCGTTCCTCCATGTACCTCTGTCCTGTTTATCACTATAACAGGCTCACGTGATCCGGATTTTACCGGATTGTTCTGTCATTTCAATTTACTCCGCTGCTTCATCTTATTTCTGTTATTTTAGCATCAGAAACCAAGTAAATCCAGAGAATCTGATATATCCCTGAGGAGCCTACCCGAGGTTAGTGTTTTTTCATTACCATTTCACATGCAAATATTTTCTTTCCTAAATTTGACCTTTACTCCACTTTTTTCCTTCAAGTCGCTTACCTCCGATGGGAATCATTCTCAGTCACATTCGCCGTTGGATTCGCGGTCACAAACTCCTGGGCTGAAACAAGTTTGCGATACGATGGAATCGGAGGTAGACGGTTGGCAAGATGACGACTTCCCTGAAGCCCTATCTCTCAGTAAGACGTCCTCACCAAAGCTGTCCGAAATCAAGGTTGAGGCACGTGGGGACAACATTAAGTTGCAGACTATACCTAGATCCGAGGTGAGATATCATGAACTTTTGTGTGAGTGATTCAGTAATTTGATTTGATTGTACAGGACGCAGTATCACAATTTGTTCGATTTTGTTCACCGTTATATCTCCTCAACCTGGTCGGTTGTGTCATCCACTTCGAGCAGCACTGCACCGAACGGATCCATCTTTCCTTTCTTCCTTTTACATATTCAGTCCTCTGAAACGGTTGCCTGTGATTTACGGAGTACTGTTCATGAACTGGAGCTACGTTTGTGTGAAACCAAATTGGCCCATGAAGCCCGCGTCGCGGAACTGGAGGCTATGCTAGAACCAGCTCGTCAGCTTCAAGGTACTCTGCAGTCAGCTGTCACGCAGCTTGCATCTCGTTTCCCACCTCCCCCAGTGGCTTCGCCTCGTTTGGGTGGTTGTGAGTCGGAGTGGCCTCCAGTCGACCCACAAGCTCAGTTGGCCCTATTGTTGTCTGCTGAGGCCGCGGCCTGTGCTGAATTGAGGAGAGTTCACCTGGCTCTCGCTGCTGCTCAAGAATCCCTGAACGTTGTGGCAAGTGAGCGTGATCAAGCACGAATGTTGTTAAATCAATCGGAAGAAACCAAAGGGTTAGGTTTGGAGTTACCCGAAAAAGCTCCTGTTAGTAAGGATGAAACCAGTATGGTCGACCTTGCGCATCAGCTGTGTCTCGCCCTAGATTCAGAATACACGGAACAAACTTGGGATGCCGATCAATGGGATCTTCTACTCTATGAATTACTCAAAGTAAGTTTCAATTACAGCCGCTCACTGCGTTAACGATCGAATTATTGCACACAAGGTCTTGTTACGTTCGTTTCAGCTTATGCTGACAGTTGTTACTGTTTGACCTTTTTACACACATCGTTTGGCATGCTTTCAGTCAAGTTCTCTAGAGTTCATGATAACTATCCACATGTACTGAAACGCAGAACGTGTTTCCCAGCTATTGGACACAAGTAAATCACATACCCATCACAATATATCAACCCACTTGTTGGTGAAGATTGTTTGATTACAAGTCAAAGTAATTGCACGGCGAATCAGAACTAGGCTTATACAAACCATAGGTAGATACAGATTGTTTCACAACCGATTTAGGTTTTTTTGTTTTAGAAAGACAGGTATGGATTTATTGTTGTGAATATTCATGGTTGTGTGTGGGCTGAGATACTGCCAGGACGCCCAGACCTAGACAGGAGAACGATTAGGGTTCTCAACCAAAGCCTTTGGCTCAAAAGCCTGTACCGCAAGGCAGCGGGTGGGTGTACCAGAACTGGTACATTTTTCGGAAAAAGATGCCAACCTTCTTCCAACCCCCAACCTGGAGGACCAGGAGACTGGTTTGTCAGACCTCTACCCATTGGCCTGCCTGGTATGAGTGACTCTATCGGTGTGGTGACCACACCGTCCAGTTTAGCCCAATATCTCATCCATTAGCCGTCACACCTCTTGAACTGTTCCCACATTCGGCTTGCACTTATTCCATCCTAAATATTTATCTGCATCCCGCAAGTCCGACTCAAAAAGTGACGTTGTTTGGTGTGTTCCCACACTCCCTTTCAATATCTGTATCAGATCAATTGCTATAAGCATTGCGATAAGTAACAGCTCGTCTATGACTGTCGAGCATGTGGGTGCTAGTCTGATCCGACCGTATGATTTAACGGTTATCACGCCCACAGCTACTGGTTGTCTCCTTGTTATATTATACCGTGCATCACTGATAGCGTGATGCCCTGCATGACTGTCTAAAACGTACTTGCAATTGAACGTTTAGTTGATTCGCAGATGGTTAATAGAATATCAGCGAACGGATGCCATCCCAAGGTGGATCAAAAAAACTGACAGTAACGATACCACATTTTCAAGCTTCAAATATAACATATGACGAATTCCCTACTATAAAGAGGGCTGTATGTCAGGGCGATATGTTTTGCCGGCCTGCTGCAAGCTGGATATTTCAAGACGTCTAATGGTTGGTTGCTACCGCCTGCGATAGTACTCGATGCACAACACACTTACTTAAGTAGTGGATTCTCGCGCTGTTTCTGCAGGTGACCGACCCTTTCAGGATGAGACTGAACAAACTTATGTGAGTGTCGATGAGGTAAGTTCAAGGTGAGTAGGTTTAATTATAAAATCCGATAGTTTCGGAACCAACATATCATGGCCAATTTCAAGAAAGGTCCAGTTACAATACGCAGTTCGAAAAATGAAGATGAGGATCGCTCAGACTCAACAGCTCTGTCGACGGGTACTTTCGACCATGCACAAAGGTGTTTGACTTGACACAAAATGCTTGGTCTAAAAAGTTAAGTGATTATAATGTGGAAGTTTGTTTTCTTAGTTGGTCCCAGTGACCAACTGTTTGTAAAACCCTTTCTCAATCCCTTCTGGAGTCGTGATTGGTGCTTGCTCGTTTGCAAGCCAACCACAGCACGTCTGATCGATTTCAGCCTACGAGCGGAAGGAATTGCAACAGCTAAAGAAACTAACCTTCCTGCAATCCCGGGAGGCGTGACCCCGTGGTCTAGTGGGTAAGTGCTTCGATGGCTCATTGTTCGGGTCATTGGTTCGATTATCCAGCGTACGTAGTGGCAATGAGACCCTACTAGTTTGAAACAACTGTCCTCCATTTCGCTGGTGATCACCGGGACCAGTTGACAATCTGAGACCTACTTTCGTTTTTACCGGTCTTTCCTAGGGCTAGCTAAAACGGGGAAACGTAGCTTTTGCTAAATTTTCAACAAGTAAACATGCTAATCTACTATGTTATTCGTCTACTTTTTAAAAGAAGCTCAGGGTAGAATGGTTTGTGTTGATTTGGATGAAGGGGCATACACCGGTACGGTTAATCAGTTGTTG
>LOND01001799.1:20650-30895 GCA_014220965.1 Paragonimus kellicotti | reverse complement strand
TTTCGTTTACTGGGCGGTTTTTTTTTGAAAACCTTAACGAAGCCATTGCAATCCTATATTAGTTCATTATGATGACTCACGTGCAATGGTTAGTTATCTGAGGGTTTACATCGGATATCAGATGCACTCAGCCCCCTTAAATGCTACATCCATTAACCGTCACACCTCTTGAACTGTTCCCACATTCGGCTTGCACTTATTCCATCCTAAATATTTATCTGCATCCCGCAAGTCCAACTCAAAAAGTGACGTTGTTTGGTGTGTTCCCACACTCCCTTTCAATATCTGTATCAGATCAATTGCTATAAGCATTGCGATAAGTAACAGCTCGTCTATGACTGTCGAGCATGTGGGTGCTAGTCTGATCCGACCGTATGATTAACGTTGTTCACGCCTACAGCTACTGGTTGTTTCTTGTTGTTATTGTTATACCGTGCATCACTGATAGCGTGATGCCCCGCATGACTGTCTAAAACGTACTTGCAATTGAACGTTTAGTTGATTCGCAGATGGTTAATAGAATATCAGCGAACGGATGCCATCCCAAGGTGGATCAAAAAAACTGACAGTAACGATACCACATTTTCAAGCTTCAAATATAACATATGACGAATTCCCTACTATAAAGAGGGCTGTATGTCAGGGCGATATGTTTTGCCGGCCTGCTGCAAGCTGGATATTTCAAGACGTCTAATGGTTGGTTGCTACCGCCTGCGATAGTACTCGATGCACAACACACTTACTTAAGTAGTGGATTCTCGCGCTGTTTCTGCAGGTGACCGACCCTTTCAGGATGAGACTGAACAAACTTATGTGAGTGTCGATGAGGTAAGTTCAAGGTGAGTAGGTTTAATTATAAAATCCGATAGTTTCGGAACCAACATATCATGGCCAATTTCAAGAAAGGTCCAGTTACAATACGCAGTTCGAAAAATGAAGATGAGGATCGCTCAGACTCAACAGCTCTGTCGACGGGTACTTTCGACCATGCACAAGGGTGTTTGACTTGACACAAAATGCTTGGTCTAAAAAGTTAAGTGATTTAATGGTTGGTTGTCTTGGCTAGCTTCGATGGGGCATAAACACAATGTTCACTGACATAGGCAGTATTGACAAAAACTTGGAATGACCGAACGTTGCCTGTTTATCTCATCATGTTCTCCCAGACGTTTAAGGGGGCTTGCCGCTCACTGTTTGGTAGGATAATTAATTGTCCCATATGACAATCTCGATGGTCGGTAAGCCATTTTGAACATGAGACACTGTATACACCTTATGTGACATGTTGGGTCGACTGGACTGTCCGGATTCAATGTTAGCCGATCATGTAAACGCATACTAAGGCATTTCGTGTGTTGTACTGGGGAACACGATCTACCAGCACCGGGAGAGTCTAAACAATACCGTAGCGTTTGTGACATTGATCCGGCAGCAGAGAAATTGAACACGATCGAGTTGACTTAGTAGTCATCCATATACCATCACCATTTATGCAGACTGTGCAAGAACTTGTAGATCGTCTGACACTTTTGCCATGAACTTGTTGTTATGTGGTTTGGGCAACGTATACCAAATGTAAGGGATTTTATTGCCCAGCTGACATCCGAATTCTGTAGGCAACCCATGTATGTAAACTCTGATGTCGATGAAACCATGTCTCGTGATTGTTGAGGTGTGAATGAACACGTAACAAAAACGTACTGCTTATCGTCACCTTACTTGAGCTAATAAAGTAAATTACGTGGTTCAGGTTTTTCAGATTCTGTACTGATGATACATATGTCTGTATGCTAGGACTACCAATTTGCTGGAACCCCTAATTTACATATTTGTGGTTTTATTCGCCCTTTGCTGTTGGAAATCTACCAGTTTAGTCATGATTTTATGTATCTTTGCTTGACACTGTTCTGATTTTTTGCAATCGCATAATGGTTACACTAGCAAACAATGACCATTTCCAATTCGGACATATGTTGTGTTTTGATGATGTGATTGGTGGTCCAGTTTTACGTTACGAGCACAAATGAAAACCATCAAGATAAAATTACGGAAACCACCGATTGTTCCCCGGCTGTTGTGTTAACGCTGTGTAAAAAATTGCAAATTTGTTTAGGTCTGTTTACTAAAAATATGTTTAGCTTGTCGACGGTCCCGAGGATGTTTACCATCAATTGTGGCACCTTTGTGATTGTTCAAGGGGTACTGCGTTTTATGAGGTTGAGTGTAATAGAGTGGAATCACAGGGAATGGCGCGCAAGCCATTTGTAATGACGCACGCAGGCATCCTTTGGTTTGTGTTTTTTGAATGGGCTAATCCGGACACGAATATCGCCAACTGTATGTTAACTTATCGGCAATTGGTTTTAATTTCACTTCAGTCTTTTCAACATGTTCCGTCCTGATCATTTTAGTGGCTGTTGCTAGTGTTCAACTGACATGCGCCCACGAAGAGGTTTAGGTGTGAAAGAGAGATGGAACTTAGTTTACGAGTCCCTTGTGTGTAAAATCAAACGATCAGATTCAAGGTGCCTGCACTTTGCAGACAAATGATCGACTTAAAAGTTAGAATAGGAGAACATCCTCAAAATGGCCGCCCCCTCCCTTACTCCGGTTACATAATTACTCTTGCTACTCAGCCAAGCAACGGCAAAATTCACTTTGCTGACGCGTCTATCTCCCATCTCTCCGAACCACTCTAGTGATATATTGTTGTCTGTTTACCACACGCGCTTGCGTTTTAGATTGTCTCACCTGGTGACCACTTCTAGAGAAGCTTTCCTTCCCCGGTAATTTTTTCGAACTGCCTACTCTCATGTATGTAGTGCTATCTGGGCTCATTTTGAGTTGTGATAAACATGTTCTTTACATACCCGCAGGTTAATCTACATTGAACCGTTTAGCTCTGTCTGAGAGGTTGACGTGTGAAAGTAAATTTCAACTATGGCTATTCGTGATTTATCCACACGCCACTTTCAATCACGGCTACTCATGCTGCCGTCTAGTTCAATTCAGCTTCAATATTTAGCTCCTACATGCTTGCTTCTGGGCGTTTCGCACAACGTTAAACGTCCTCATCTCAATTTCACTTATTCCTATATCTGTCTCAGCCACGATTTACCACTGATACCATTGCGGGAGGTTCTGAGTCCGCGGATGAACGTGTTATTCAGTTGACCGAGGAGGTTGTGGCGTTACAAGATATTTTGAATCAGCACGCTGCATTCCGTTCTCAGGCCGAGCGGGACTTGCGTCAGTTGTTATCCACTGTGACAGCTCAACGGGAACACTTGCATAAGCTGACAGTAGAGAAAGACAAACTTGAAACGGAACTGGCTGAGCTGAGACCATCAGTGAATAGCCGACAAGCTGACAGTGACGATTTGAGTCGGACGGCGATTCAGCAACTTTCCGAATTGGTGCGTTCAAAAGAGGAGGAGGTAGAATTGCTCCGCCGTCGTTATGAGGATTTGAAGCAAATTATCCGTTCTGCACGTGAAGGTGTGAAGGGTTCCGAAGGTGAATCCAGTGGCCAGATATCTGTGGGTGCTGACGAAGAGGAGGATGTGGTTACAGTGATGGAACGTCTGACTGAGAACTACTTCAATGCTAAAGCCCACGCACAACGGTGCGAAACGATGTACGAATCAGCACTTACTGCTCTCCAGCAAAAGCATGCAGAAAGTCAGAGTTATCATGCGGAATTACAACGTGTTTACGCGAACTTGGTCACTTCGGAAGAAAAGAACCAGACACTCCAAGGAGAAGCTAGCGTTTTGCGAGAAACACTTTCTGAGTTGCAGGTATTTTGTATGTTTGAGTCTGTCACCGTTGATCCTCAATGTTTTCATTCGTCCACGCACCATTACCATCAGTTTGCATTTGATTTCGTTTTGTAACGTGAAAAGGTGATTTTTTGTTTCGTCATCCGGTAGTTGTTCTCTTCCTATTTGTCATCTTTTGTTTATGTTGTGCATTGACAGTTCTCATTGTTGACCACTATGTTTTCGGTGATCGCTTTTGACAAGGTCATCTGTCTTTTACTATCGTTAGGTCAGGACTTTTTACTGATAGGTTGCAAAACTGTTTGTCCACTTAAAAGATAAGACAAGACCCGTCGTGTGTACTGAAGTTCGCCGAGGCTTGTTACTTGAATACGTTGTGGGCATCTTTTTACCGTTACTTTTATGTTGAAAATAATTTCCTGGTATAATATCCAGTTTGCAACGATTGATTTCTGACTGCAAAGTTTCTGGCTGCGATATTTCGATAACGAATTGTTTTTGCGTCACTAGTGACAATCCCTACACGGTTTAAGTTTTCTTCCCCAATTAACAGGATTGATACTGTTTAGTTTGTTCAACCGGGTAGTATCATCCCATATTTGGTTTGTGGTACGTCGCAGGGTGATAAACATCTTGTGTTGTGTAAGTCGAGTATGTGGTAATCATAGTGACTGTTTCAAATTGAGGCAACTATCAATCTTCTATCTGAGAATGCAAAAGATTAACTGAAACAATCCACAATTGCTGTAGTAAAACCACTAAGCAATGGTATGGTCCAATGTGAGGATAAACATAGAAGTATTCGGCTTTCGCTTTACAAGACGTTTACTGTCATGTTATGAGTTCCCATAATCGGGTCGGTTTTAAGGCATGACATTGCCAGGTAGCTTAAAGAAGCTATCCAGATAATTGGTGCTCGAATCTGGTTTCATGTGAGATTAGTAGCGGATTACGTTGCCACCACCAAAAGAGCTTCGTAGTAACGACGCCGACTACAGTTAACATGGTTAAAGGTCTCATCTCTGGATTCTTCAGCTGTCTGTCTAGGTTTACGCGGCCGAACAGTAGCCAGCCTCCGTCATATTATATCACGTGATAACAAAGAACTTGTAGTTGAACTGTGGGAACAAACTTGTACGGAATTGAATTTCCTAAGCAGACGTTTACAGATTACCCATACTTTATCTCGCATGCGTTCTCTTTATACTTGAGTGGTATGCCATGACCTAGCGGAGTGCCTCAGTACTTAAGCTGTATAGTTTTCGTGCGGTCTTTCTTGAAATCAAATGTCTTATCATTCTGTGCCCATGTTGTCCCCTTCTATCTTTTGTTGAACGAATCAGTCGAGATTGGTCGTAAAACAGCAAAATTCAATCAATTCTGAAGTTGATCGACAGTCAGGTATATCGACAGAAAAATCCGTCATCTCTACTGTCTCTCAGAAAGTTGATTCTTGTATGGAAGGCCATGAGGGATGTGACGAAGCCAAGTTGTTGGCAGAAATTGCTCGGTTACAAGCGCATCTGTTGGAGGTATGCGGTCGATTCACCTGGGTTATTTCCTCAAAGTATTATCTGTTTTTCTTCGGAGCCTCGTTTTTCTCCATTTGAGGCTCTTTTCATTTTTAAGGTTCAATCCGATTAGGATTAATCCCAAATTCGATTTCACTGAATTCTTCTCCCAGTTTGTTTATATCTGTAAATTGCATTGTTGTCCGATGACTTCCCTGTACGCTGAAGCGCCAGATCTTTTCAGCTGTGTTTCCCAATCTTTGTTCTGAAGTGGATTGTATCTTTTCTGATATCCGTTCAGTGAAGTTAGGTAGTGTTTATTGTCGATACATTTCTGCTTTCATTCAGATGGAGGAATCCTATACAACTGAAGCACTGAACGCTGAATCACGTGAGGTGAAATTGCGAACTCAGCTGCGTGAGGCTGAAACCCGTCTTCAGCAGTTGGAGGAGCTTACTCAAACCGCGGAAGACCGCATACTTCAGGTGCACTTGGAGCGAGATCAGTTGCGCACCCAGGCTGAAGACTATCGCAACGAGGTTGCGGCTTTGAAGTCTGGTCTGGCTAACCTGCAGTCAGTTTTGGACAGTTTTCAGAAAAGTAATTTTGGTTGATTTCTTCAAACTAGACTACACTGAAATAAGGGTTGATTTTAAAGGTATACACTTTGTCGCAATCTCTAGTTATAATGTGTGACAGATTGTTGTTATCGATAGGCACTTACGTACGGATATAACGGAGTGGTTTCTTTTTCGATATGTTTTCCCAGACTGGCTTTCGTGGCTGTTTGTTTTTCGTTCATACTGTTGATACCATTTTTGGTTTTGCTTCTCGTAACTAAGCTGGAGATAGCTCAGTTGTAACAACCCTCGAATGTCAGTTCCACGGTTGCGATTTTGAACCTTCGTCGCTTTGATTGCTCTTATCTGGGTTCGGGCAGCCTATTAATGTTCCGTCTACAGGTTGCCTACCGTGTCCCGTAGCGTTCGACGTTTCACGACGAGAAGCTGGAAACTTGACAACATACCCACAGCGTCCACCTTTTTGAACTGGGTAATGTCGTACGTGGTGGGTTGATTTTTTGCGATTTGTTTGCATTTTCGGAAGCACACTCATCTGAACACGCAAGTCACGTACAATTGTTTGCATAGATGAATTGTGTGAAGACTTCAGAAAGAACATAAATGATATCAAGACAGGTAAGCCAGCCTACTGATACGACTTTGTGCCATCACTTCTAAAGTTCCTACTGTCCCTGCTATCTAAGCTGGATGTTCCATTGGACTTTATCATACATTTTACTTGGATTTAATAACGTTATATTATTCCGCTCGAAGTATCTTGTGATCAGGTCAACTATCTCCCTTAGAAATTGCACGCTCATCGACGATTATCGTGGCTGGATTGTCAAAAGTGTGGAAAGCTAAGTGAAAGTTGGTTTATCGTCCTCTTCACGGCTTGCTTATCTGGACCCGTTATAACATGTTCAACTTGAACAATCTTAAAACTGTTTCAGATCAACAGTCGGCAGTCTCAGCGGAGACGGATCATATTCGTCTCGAGCTGCAGCGCGCCCGACAAAGTGAGGCATCCGCTAGAAATGAACTGGAACGGTTGTTGGACCAAGTGAAAGATCGGGAAAAGTTGGAGGAGGCTGCTCGCCAACTAACTACACAGGTCGAGTCACATGCATCGCAGTTGTCCCGCATTCAAGCTCAAGGTTAGCTTGCCTAGTAATATGTCTTAGTCGTGTACGATTTTAGCTGACAGATCAATGGTCATTATCTAATGGACCGGTTTCACTTGATGTGAATATACCCAATTCGTATTTTGTGACTGATATTTAGTCCTTTTTTTCTCGAGTTAAGCCTAGTTGTTTCCACTGTTTGCGTTGAAAAAACTTACTGTGAAGACCCCGCATCTTTATGCAAAGTGGCACATAGAGTGTTTCGGGTTACAATGTACCGAAACGCGAAGTTGGTCGCAGTTGTGCGAGGCTCTGGTGGTAACAAATACTTTCATTATTTGTTTCCGAACGTTCAGGTTACAGAATGAAAACGGTCTAGGGACAATTAGCGACTGTTTATTTTTGGGATCTCGGAAGTCTTCGTGAAAGTCTTTTCCAGCTAGTTGAAGCTTCCAGTCTTACGCACTGTGACCGTCAAGCCTAGTCACCGAAATCATTAAACGCGGTTCACAGATGGGTAATCGTCTGTTGTCGTTTACGTAGCGACAAGTTAGTTTCATTATACTACTGACCTCCAAGTTGAAAACCCATTCATTCACAACAGCCATGAACGAGACCAGGAAGTACTCTGGTTCCGGCCGTCGCTGATCACAACAGTGACATGAAAAAAACCGGAAGAAACGGATTGCTAAAAAGGATAGAAATTCATAAGACGCGCTCAAGTGGAAGAACAAAACATGACATGAATGCAGGCATATCATTCACTGCGATACATTGCCATTCCGGATAACGTTTCTAGCCTGCAATTTGGGGCTCACCAGGACCCCAACTCAGTAGATGACACCTACCTACTTTACACAACAGGATAATCAAGGTCTCCATATTTAGTTACCACATTGTTACATGATTCTCACTCGGCTTTACGCAGCTGTCATTGATCTCCATAAGTATTTTCCGGTGCAGTAAACGCTCAGCTGGCATGCGGAGTAAGCTAACCGGCCATCGCAGACTGTGCGGCCCGTTTAATTAGCCAGTTATTCNTCCTATATTAGTTCATTATGATGACTCACGTGCAATGGTTAGTTATCTGAGGGTTTACATCGGATATCAGATGCACTCAGCCCCCTTAAATGCTACATCCATTAACCGTCACACCTCTTGAACTGTTCACACATTCGGCTTGCACTTATTCCATCCTAAATATTTATCTGCATCCCGCAAGTCCAACTCAAAAAGTGACGTTGTTTGGTGTGTTCCCACACTCCCTTTCAATATCTGTATCAGATCAATTGCTATAAGCATTGCGATAAGTAACAGCTCGTCTATGACTGTCGAGCATGTGGGTGCTAGTCTGATCCGACCGTATGATTTAACGGTTATCACGCCTACAGCTACTGGTTGTCTCCTTGTTATATTATACCGTGCATCACTGATAGCGTGATGCCCTGCATGACTGTCTAAAACGTACTTGCAATTGAACGTTTAGTTGATTCGCAGATGGTTAATAGAATATCAGCGAACGGATGCCATCCCAAGGTGGATCAAAAAAACTGACAGTAACGATACCACATTTTCAAGCTTCAAATATAACATATGACGAATTCCCTACTATAAAGAGGGCTGTATGTCAGGGCGATATGTTTTGCCGGCCTGCTGCAAGCTGGATATTTCAAGACGTCTAATGGTTGGTTGCTACCGCCTGCGATAGTACTCGATGCACAACACACTTACTTAAGTAGTGGATTCTCGCGCTGTTTCTGCAGGTGACCGACCCTTTCAGGATGAGACTGAACAAACTTATGTGAGTGTCGATGAGGTAAGTTCAAGGTGAGTAGGTTTAATTATAAAATCCGATAGTTTCGGAACCAACATATCATGGCCAATTTCAAGAAAGGTCCAGTTACAATACGCAGTTCGAAAAATGAAGATGAGGATCGCTCAGACTCAACAGCTCTGTCGACGGGTACTTTCGACCATGCACAAAGGTGTTTGACTTGACACAAAATGCTTGGTCTAAAAAGTTAAGTGATTATAATGTGGAAGTTTGTTTTCTTAGTTGGTCCCAGTGACCAACTGTTTGTAAAACCCTTTCTCAATCCCTTCTGGAGTCGTGATTAAGCTAACCGGCCATCGCAGACTGTGCGGCCCGTTTAATTAGCCAGTTATTCGCTTACTCCGAGCTTTGCGCTTCGGCGGTACCTATAGTAAAATTGGAACGATGCACAGAAAGTCAGCATTGCTAAGGATCAACGAATGACGTATATTTCTGGTTGCGTCTTCTGGTTGAAATGATCCAATACTGTAGTTGGTTGTGCGCCTGTTGTGAGGTTATTTGCTGCCACACATTTCTCCTGTTTTCCTTATAAGCATCCTGTTTCCACCTGAAGAGTCCACACTTGTACTATCCGATCGTAACTCGTTAACCTAACATGCTCTTGCTTTCATGTGCTTTGTACATCCATATTCACTTTTTGTGCTCTATAAACGCGTTCTGTTTACTGGCTGTGGTCATTTTTATTCTCTTTTTAACGCATTTATCCCCTACAGTAGAGCAACGGGATGTTCTAATTGAAAACTTACGGGGTCGGTTAGCTCAGATGGCGGTAGACACTGACTCAAAAATTGACAAGTGAGTTCTCTACACACTTTTGTACCGGTTGAAAGTTTCCCTAGCTTCATCCTGTCTCTTTATCATATTGTAGCGAGAAGGCGTCCAATAAAGCACAATCTTTATTGTCCAACACGATAGTTACCACGCTACGCATGCGCTCGCGTTTATGAGTCATCATTCCAGTCCACAACACGCCCAGGTTTCCGCTCACACGTCGTGTGCACTTCTGCCCGGTTTGTGTGATCGGCGCCTTCTATCGGGGGGTTTTCCGCCTGCCACTCCTCGTCCGTTAGTCCGATCTTGTTGAGCGATGGCTCGTCCGGTCGCTCGTGTTGTCCGCCATCTATCCACTGTGGGCTTTGACGTATTCCGCGACCGTGTCGAGATATTCCTTGAGTGTTGGAATAATCGCGCCCCCGATCTGGTCGTCCATCCTATTTTGCCTGCCATGCCTCGCCCGTTGGTCCGATCCAGTCGAGCGATGACTCATCCGGTCGCCCACGTTGTCCCCGATCTGCTCGCTGTGGGCTTTTGGACGGACCTCCCCCCGCGTTGAGGTATTCCGCCAAGTGTTGGAATACTCTCACCTCCCGCTTGATAATCCCACAATATGTACCAGAACGACAGTTCGCACTGCGAAAACTTGATATGTC